>JANAVB010041414.1:1619040-1755922 GCA_029216955.1 Iris pallida
TGCACGCGTTTTATTTTTCGAAACCTCACTTTCAAATTAAAAAAAATGTTTGGCACGCGTTTGTGCTCGTACGTGCAAATCTACAAGGTGGCGCTGCCCCTCTCCCCTTTCCTCTCGCGTCCGGTCTCCGCCGCCGCCGCACGCATGCACAAGTCCGGCCATGCATAGCATACAAAGTAGCACGGTGCTTTCAGATCCCGTCGCACTCCGAAAATTCTCTGACCGGCACAAAACCATGCACGTGTTTCCCTATCTATCTTGTGAATTAATCAATCTCCTGATAATATATGCGAAAACCTGCAGCCTGCTGCGCTTCTGCGCCTGGATTAAATTCTGCACACTCGCCCAAAATTCTCTGCACCAGCGCAACTTGACTGACACCGACGGTCCCTATTACTTTGGCTCATCCGTCCAATTGAACATGCCTGCCTGCCTGCCATCAGAGAGAGGGAACCTTGCTTGATTTGGTGAAAAGGAAACAGCTATACCACACCCCCCACCCATTCATCCATGTCCAGAAAATTATTGGGCGTTGCAGCGACGCATCCGTCACGCTGCCTGCAGGTTTCACAGATATTTTGTCAGGCTGAGAATACCACACCGTCAGCTTAGCTTGGTGGGCTAAAACAACAAGTATCAGTGGTTTCTATCTCAACTAAGTGTGTGTGCCCCTGCGATGCACGGACCATATAATCATTTAGTTGATTTTTTTGACATATAAAAAAAGATTAGAAAAAACTATTTGCACATTTACTAAAAAAGATTAGAAAAAACTATTTGCACATTTACTATACTAATAGACTAATAGAGGTTACAAACCGTTTTAAATCAACACTTGCTATACCTAGCATCCATTTTATTCTTTTCCCTAATTTTTTTATTTCCATTTTTTATTCTGATCACTATAATAGAATCATCTAAATTCTATATTTTCGATATTTCAAATACTAGGTAACAGATATTTATGGAAAATTATATTCCCATTTTTGGTCAACATATAAACATTTTCAAAATAAACTGAAAATAATTTTTTTAAGAAAGGATAAAAAAACTGCAAAAAAAAAATATCATTCTTAGAAAAATGGAAATAAAAAGTATGAAAAAAATAAAATAAAACAAAAAAATCATTCTCAAAACAATTAAAAAGATTAAAAAAACTTAAAAAGAAAAAAGAACAAATAAATGATGAATCTTAAAAACTAAAAATAAAAAATCTAACAAAAAATGAAAACAAAAAAATCATTAAAAGAGAAAAAAAAAAACCAAAAAAAAAAAAAACGTTTAATTGGAAACAAAACAAAAGAACACAAATAACAAAAACAAAAATTCTTAAAACTTAAAAAAACCTTTCAAAGACTGAAAACAAAAAAAAATTCTAAAAAAAACTGAAAAACCCCAAAAACAGGTTAAAAATGAAAAAGAAAAAAACTAAAAAAATTCTTAGAAAAAAAGATATGAAAATCGATTTTCCATCTTAAATTTTTTTCAGGAATAAAAAATTATCCCGTACCAAAACGTCCATCTATTTTGGTGCCTTGACAGAAACAAAAAAGAAAACACAAAAAATAAAATAAAATCATAGAGCTAACGGAAGAGTACTTATCGGAGGACTACTTACCACCAATACGCTATAAAGACTTGTGCAGTATTTATTCGTTTATTGCTGGACGTGGTTCAATGGAACATAATAAGAACTTAAAATAAACAAAGAAAACTTTAAAAAAGTCTCAAACAACAAAAAATTAAAAATGTGGCAACAAATAAAACATTGGATCCTTAAAGGTCTGCTTGGTAACGGTGTTTTCACCAGTTTTGGGGTATTTTTGAACCGACCGTTTATGAAAACCTCTGCTTGTTATTTTTTTGAGACACTGGTTTTGGTCGGCTCAAAATCACCCAAAACCAGTGTAATGTATTTTTCGGTGACTTTATAAACATCTCAAATTGGTGGATTTTGAGCGGTTTTACTATTTTATTCCATTTATATCCTAACCAAAAATATATAATTATAAGTACAAATACCCATCCCTATTTAATTTATTCGTGTAAAAAAATTTCAGAACTGCTCGTTAGTGAATTACCAAGCATGGACTGTACTCGTTTAAAAGTCGCTACTTAAAAACCACCCAAAATCGGACCCCTCATAACCGGTACTCTAAGAACACCTCATAACCGCTACCCCTACAATTGCCAAGCAGGCCCTAAAATTTCAAAAAAAAAATTAAAACAAAAAAAATAATTCTCAAGAAAATTAAAAAAAATTAAAATCTGAAAAAAAAACCCTTAAAAAAAGAAAAGAACAAAGAAATGATGAATCTTAGAAAATTGATAATATAAAATCTAACAAAAAATGAAAACAAAAAAATCATTAAAAAATAATAAAAACCCAAAAAAATTTAAATGGAAACAAAACAAAATAAAACAAAAACAACAAAAAAAATTCTTAAAACCGAAAAAAAAACCTTTCAAAAACTGAAAACAAAAAAGAAAAAAATCTTAAAAAAAACAAAAAAAAAAGGTTAAAAATGAAAATGAAAAAGCTAAAAAAATCTTAGAAAATAAAGACACGAGAATAGATTTTCCATCTTAAAATTTTTTTTTCGGAATAAAAAAATTATCCGGTATCAAAACGTCCCTCTGGTTTGGTGCATTGACAGAAACACAAAAAAACAATCATAGAGCTAACGGAATACTTATAGGAGGACTACTTACCACCAATACGCTACAAAGACTTGTGCAGCATTTATTTATTTATTGCTGGACGTGGTTCAACGAAAGAGAATAAGACCTTAAAAATAAACGAACAAAACTTAAAAAAAATTCAAACAATAAAAAATCAACAAAGTGACAACACACAAAACATTGGATCCGTAAAATTTCTCCAAAATAAACTAAAACAAAAAAATCATTCTCAAAAAATTAAAAAGATAAAAAATGAAAAAAGAAACCCTTAAAAAAAGAACAAAGAAATGATGAATCTTAAAAATTTGAAAATAAATCTAACAAAAAAAATGAAAAAACAAATCATCAAAAAAACAGAAAAACCCAAAAAAATGTTTAAATGGAAACAAAACAAAGGAAACAAAAACAAAAGAATTTCTTAAAACTGAAAAAACCAAAAAAACCTTTTAGAAACTGAAAAATTTCTAAAAAAAATGAAAACCCCCAAAAAAGGTTAAAATGAAAAAGAAAAAAAAATTCATAGAAAATAAAGACACGAGAATAGATTTTCCATCCTAATTTTTTTTCAGGAATAAAAATTTATCCAGTACCAAACGTCCTTCTGGTTTGGTGCCTTGACAGAAAACACAAAAAAAAATCATAGAGCTAACGGAAGTACTTATCGGATGACTACTTACCACCAATATGGTATAATGACTTGTGCAGCATTTATTCCTGTACTGCTGGATGTAGTTCAATGGAACAGAATAAGAAATTAAAAATAAACAAACAAAAACTTTAAAAAAAACTAAAACAACAAAAATTAACAAAGTGAGAACACACAAAACATTGGATCCTTAAAAATTTTCTAAAAAAGTCACCTATAATAAGAACCTATCCAACGAACGAAGACATCAGATCTAAAGCTATGATCAGTAAAATCGAAATAAATGTCAAAAATATTAAAATGACAGTACTCATCACAAAATCAAGACCCTAAAAAACTCGACAAAGTTAATCAAATAGTCAGTCATATTCAAAAAATTTATGGAAAATGTGTGCAGCATAAAGCCGTCAACAAAATAATCATCCATCCACAAAATAATCATATATCAAAGAAAGTGGGCTTCATTATCAGATTAATGTTTCAGAAAGAAAACCCTAACAATAAGAATTGAAATAGCAAGAGGAGGAAGAATATTGATACATCGACCGAAGAAACATTGGCGATGGTGATGAAGTCCGACTCCTCCTCCTCGCTACTGCTTCTTCATTCCCTCTCTCTAGGTTTTTGGTATGGGAGTAACAATTGAAATAGAATAGAGAAAGTGAAAGAAAAAAGGAGAAGGTTTATGAAAATCGCTACGAAGCGGTTATAGAAAGGCTGGAAAGCCACTCATATTTTTCCGCTCAATTATGGACGGCGGGAGAACATTGGACGGTTTTGAGCGGATCCATTCTTGTTGGCAGCAATATCCCACATAATCTCTTTATAAGATTTTTTTGGACGGTTATGGACAGACATCCAATCTTGTTGGCAGCAATATCCCACATAATCTCTTTAAATATAAATTTAAATAATGTAGATGAATATTTGGAAGCATTTGGGCGGGATCCCTCCCCATTGTATCTTACTTTCAGTAATAAAGGATTTCTATCATATCTTACAATAATATCTGATGATAGAAACTCTAGCAAAAATGTGATCTTAGGCATCTCAAATGGGCAGGGCCGGGCCTAGGATTAGTCGGATAAGCTATCGGGCTTGGACAATCCCCTCGCTAGGGCAACGTCCCAATACCCCTCAGTTTGCAACTTTTCCCCAACAGCGCCTTCGTAGTCCATCAAAAATTCTCTTTGTCAGTTGAACTAGCATTCACTAGGTCCATTTTTTTAGTTCCCACTAGAAAGGTCTCGAGTAGCTCAAGGAGAGGAACTCGGAATCCGAGCTCCAGCTCCACGACATCATCATAATCGAACACTTCGACGTCGCTGCCAACCCCACTCGCCATCATTTTTTTGATATATTCTTTTGGAGTCAAATACAAAGGACAAAGGGCAACCAATTTAGCTTCGGCTAGGGCAACTCAATTCCGTGGGCCGGTCCGCGGATGGGGTTTCTATCTCCCATGTTTCTTTGGTAGAATTTCAATTTAGAAAAAAAATTCAATGGTAGTTTATATCTCAATTCTATCATATATTAGGTAATATCCGATGATAGAAAATCTTCATCTCTGATACCAATTAACACTACCAGAATCTGTCGAATTAGCGACGTTCCCAAACGTCGCTAAACCCAATAAAAACGTCGCTAATTTATTTTAGCGACGTTATATAAACGACGGAAAAAAGCGTGTCGCTAATCGGAAAAACGTCGCTATGGCGACGTTAATTAGCGACGTTGTTAACGTCGCTGCTTAGCGACGTTATTTGCGACGTTCATGTGTGGTCGCTAATTAGCGACGCTATTTGCGACGTTAGTGTGTGGTCGCCGTTTAGCAACACTTTAGCGACGTTTTGGCGACGATGTGGTGACATCACATTCGGTGCCACGTCAGCAATTTGGCGACGTCATTAGCGACGTTTCATTGACACGTCAGTAATTTAGCGACGTCTCTAGCAACGTTAATGAATGTCGCTACAGTGTAGCGACGCTTATTAACGTAGCTAAAACGTCGCTAAGTTAAAAAATATTAAAAAATACAGAATCTAGAATGCAAATGGAGTTGGAGCTTGAGCCAAAATACAGAATCCAAAATACAAAATACAGAATCCAATCCCTGGGTTCACCGACCCCCTCGGTGGAACACTCAATACTGGCACGCATAATACAATCCATAATAGACAAAATATAAAGAACAAATAATATCCTAAACGAATAGTATAAGGTACAAATATAATAACAAAGTCCAATTTCCTCAAATACGTACAAAGTAAAAATATAAAGTCCTCAGTCCGAAAATACAAAAACAAAACTACTGATCGTCTTGAGCTGAAGCTGGAGGAGGAGCGCCACCAGATGACTGTCGTCGCAATGCCAGTATCGTCTGATACTACTCCAGTGACAACAGGTTGACGAGCATGTCCTCCCGTGCACCGTCGGATGTAGACGATGCTCCCGGCGTACCAGCAGACGATCGCTCCGTAGCCATCTCGCGGAACTGCTGCATCTGCTTGACCAACCGCTGTATAGTCTCCTGCGTAGCGTGGGTCATCTGTCGCAGTGCCTCAGTCGTCTCCTCAAGCCTCTCAAAATGTGAGATGAGCGCAGAATCATCCGTATGCAGCTGCGACTGCGACGCCACTATCCTCTGCAGTATCTCGTCACGCAGAGCTGTGATCTGCGCATCGACACTCTGCTGGTG
Source organism: Iris pallida (assembly GCA_029216955.1). Classification (NCBI taxonomy): domain Eukaryota; kingdom Viridiplantae; phylum Streptophyta; class Magnoliopsida; order Asparagales; family Iridaceae; genus Iris; species Iris pallida. The sequence continues at coordinate 1,625,067 of JANAVB010041414.1, forward strand.
GAGGAGCGACTCCTTAGTCTGTGCGGGGCCGGGCACACTAGTGGCGGTCGTAGAGGCCTGTGACGTAATGAAGGCACCGTAGAAGCCCGTACCATAGTACGTACCCCTATGCATACTACCAACAGCCCTCATCCACAGCTTATCATCTGACTGAGCTGCAGCGGCCAGGGGCTGCTGGGAAGTGCTAGCACCAGCCCCCTCTGACCGTGTCGGCCTGGCCTCCCTAAGCCTCAAAAACTCGACCTAGAAATAACATCTAAATGAATTCTCAATGTAACTAAAAATTAATATTAATGAATTATCATTAAGTAAAACTTCAAAAAACTCGGCCTAGAAATAACATCTATATGAATTCTCTATGTACTAAAAATTAATATTAATGAACTAGCATTAAGTAAAACTTACGTAGGTGTCCCGGGCCTTGTCGTCAATGAACCGCTCTCCCTTCGTGTGCGTGGCGAGGAACAAGGTCACCATATTCGGGTCCTCTCCCGATTCACCCTATTACAAAATTATTATATAATTTGTCAGTTAAGTTGAAAGAAATATATTACTATAAAGTATTAATTATGGGTATACGGCGAGATATGTACCACATGAGTGAAGAAATCCATGATGGACCGTGACCCACCACACCACTGCGACCCCGTCTGTCGTGCTCTTTTAGACTTTGCGGACTTCTCCGTGTAGGTTCCCTCCTCGAATCTCCTCTTCATTGCCGCCCAGTCGGCGACAGAGATCCAACCCCGAATAGGCTCTCCCCGGCGCTTGCGATCCTTTTGGTCGAGTATCGCATTCCTAATGAGCTTGCTGGCGACGCTGGAAAAAATAGACTCGACAGCAACGGCGCGGCGGGGAGGAAAGAAGTAAGTCCGCTGAAAAAATTATAGTAGTACGTAAGTTATAACATAACATACTAAATATTAAAAGAAAAAAAACTTTTACGTACCGAGAAGTGCTCAAACCAGAAGGCCTTCTTGTCAGCCGGAACATCCCTCCAGTTGATCCAGGGCCCCCCGTAGTTCTGTCGCAGGAATGTACCCAGCGACCGGTGTACGGAGGAGGGATAATACCTGTAAAATAGAAATTAAAATTTATTAAACAAGTTTATAATAAATTTAAACAAATTAAATGCAACAATTTTACTTACCGCTTGGTCCGAGTACAGGCCCAAATCTCCAACCTCAGATCCCCCTTCGGGCGACACGGAGGATCCGTCTCAAATGGAAGCTGCAGCCTGCCCCTTCCCCGTCCTCTGCCCCTACCCCTGCCCCTGCCCGCAGCCTGCCTCTCGGCCTCGGCCTCGCCCTCGGCGTGGGCCTCTCCATCGTCCTCGCCCTCGGCGTGGGCCTCGGCCTGCTCCTCAGTAGTGGGGTTGGCCTCTGGAATACTCGACGGTACTGGCTGCATAGAAGAAGAAGGCCCTAGCCTGGAGCTACTAGAGCCGGGTATGGAGCCACTGCCGACGACTAGATCACTAGTGTATACTGGAGTACGGGGGGATAAGTAGGAGTCGGTAGGAGGAGTGGTAGATGGAGACTGTCGGCCTCGTCGACTCCCACCAGCACCAGAACCAAAGGATCCACGTCGAGCCATATCGGAAAAAATACAGAAGTAAACCATACTACATCTGGAAAAAAACAAACCATACTACATCTGAAAAAAAAATAAAAGTAAACCATATTACATCTGAAAATTAAACATATTCATCCTCTTCTGAAAATTCATCTTGTTTTTCTTCCTCTTTCTCTTCCTCTTCACTTCTATCAACTTCCTCTTCCTCTTCTGATACTTCTACCTCTTCCAATTGATGAAACATGTCATGAGGAACTTCAGTTGAGTACACATCGACAATATTTGTAATAAGAGGTAGTTCATCTTCCTGATAAGATATCTCGTCGACATCGAAGGTATTCCGAGCTTTAGTCTTACAGACTGCCTACCAATCTGATCTTCCGGCTCCTCGTTTTGGATAACTGATAAAGTAAACTAGCTGAGCCTGACTTGCTAGAACAAATGACTCATAAGCTTGATATCGACGGCGACAATTTATGTCAACAAGACCATGTTTCTCAACTCTCCAACCTCGACCTTGGATCGGATCGAACCAATCACACCTGAACAAGACGATCTTACAAGGTTCTATAGCATAATTGTATGTCAGTTCCACAATCTCCCGTAAGACGCCAAAGAAGTCATTGTCTGGGTCGACGTCTTTGTAGTTTGAAGATTTTATGCATAAATAGCTATTCTTCGTAGAATCCAAATCCAAGAAGTCGTCTCTTATTCGAGCATTTGTTGACTTGAACCTGAAGCTATTTACGCAGTAACTTGGCCAGGTCTTCACTTGATAAATTGGTCCCTTGGCTAGAGTTTTAATATACTCATTCTCAAGGATTGCCTTCGGACGATCAACCTAAATACCAAATAAACGATGCTAACTTAATTATTCTGTGCAAGTATATACGTACAGAAAAGGTAAATTGTGAAGATATTCGTACATATGCTCTCAACCAAAAAGAAAAATGAAGTCTCATTTGCTGTTCTACTTCCTCTTCGGTTGCGTACGGATTGTTGGACGTTACCTCATCCTTGAACATGCTGAAAAGCAACGAAGCATAAGTATATTAGTTACATTGAGAAGCAACGAAGCACGCGAAATAATTTTACTTATCCCTCTAGCTTGTCTACTTCTTCCTCGTCGTAGTTGAGCAATACATATAACATTGCAGCGCTAACCTCGTCGTCATTTAGATATCTTTTTTTCATTTTACCATATGGTTTTTCGTAGGCAGTAAATACTTTCAGCTTTGTCTCACTACCAACTTCATGGCCGTCGTCATTTCTGGGAGCTCTTGTTCTGTTTGTAGCAATATGAGGCTAAAAATATATGGAACAAAAGTTTGAAATCTCCTCAAGGACATATGCTTCACAAATAGAACCCTCCACTCGTGCCTTATTTTTCATCTTCCTCTTGAGGTGGTTCAACTGTCGCTCAAACGGGTACATCCAACGATAACCGACAGGTCCAACAACAAGAGCATCATGGATCAGATGAATCGGCAAATGTTCTATTGAGTCGAAGAATGCAGGAGGAAAAACTCTTTCAAGTTTGCAAAGTGTTACCACAATGTCCTTCTCTTGCTTCTCTAAACGATCGACGAATAACTTGCAAGAACAAAGATATCTGAAGAATATGCTAAGATCTGTTAATGGATCCCAGACTACCGGCGGTAACAATTCTCGAAATGCAACAGGAATTAACCTCTCCATGAATACGTGGCAATCGTGGCTCTTCATTTCGGTCAGTTTACACTCCTTTATGTTGACACATCTTCTTAGATTGGAGACATATTCGTCCAAAAATTTCAAGTCCTGGATCCATCTACAAAGTCTCACTTTGTCCTCCTTGTCCAGCGAGTAGATTGTCTTAGGTCGCAAAAGCTTTCCCTTCCCGTTGTCTATCATGTGCAATATAGGGCGTCTGCATATTTCGGCTAAGTCAAATCTAGCCTTCTAATTGTCTTTTGTCTTTTCCTTGACGTCCATTACAGTATTAATTATGTTATCAAACACGTTTTTCTCGATATGCATGACGTCAAGGTTATGTCTAATCAAATTTGTGCTCTAATATGGCAGATCCCAGAATATACTCTTTTTGGTCCAGTTATGATCTTCGCCAAATCCCTCGCAACGGCTGCTCGTTGTAGGATCTTCAATAGCACTTGGGATTTCTTTTACTTGCTCCCATGTGTCCTCTCCGGACCACATTGGCGGTGGATCGCCCTTCTCCATAGCTCCGGCAAGGAAAGCAGTTCTGTTCATACGGTACGGATGGTCTTTCGCCAAGAACTGCTGGTGACAATCAAAGAAGCATGGATTTTCTCCGTGTCTCAAACGAAAAGCCTTAGTACGGTCCATGCAATACGGACATGAAAGCCGACCATGAGTGCTCCATCCAGACAACATTCTATAAGCCGAAAAGTCGTTGCTTGTCCATATTAGTACTGTCCGCATCTAAAATTCTATTTTTTCGAAGCATCATATGTGTACGCCCATGTTTCCCATAGCTACTTCAGCTCATCTATCAACGGCTGTAAGTACATGTCGACGTTTCTCTTCGGGTTGTTCAAAACGGAGATGATAATAGTTAAGAACATGTAAGGTGTCTTCATGAACACCCAAGGCGGTAGGTTATACGGAGTGAGGATTACTGGCCAGCATGAATATTGGGAGCCTGAAAGACCAAATGGGGTGAAACCATCAGAGCAGAGCCCCAACCTTACATTACGCGCATAAGAAGCAAAATTAGGATATGCTCGATCGAAGTGCTTCCACGCTTCTCCATCATATGGGTGATCCAACACTCCTTCGGTCTATTGTCGCTTGTGCCAACTCATATTTTTGGCAGTCTCTTTCACCATTAACAACCTCTGCAACAACGGCGTCAACGGCAAGTAGTGCATTGAAGCAGTCGGTCTTCTAGACTTACCTGCAGTAGTTGGCTTGTAGCGATCAACACCACAGAATTCGCACACTTCTGCATCCTTGTGATCTTTGTAGTAAAGAATGCATCCGTTCTGACAGCAATCTATCTTGTCGTATCCCATCCAAAGGGATCTCACCATCCTCTTAGAGCGGTAGAAGTCTTTCGGTAACTTGGCACCCTCCGACAAGATATCTGTAATCAACTCGAGCACTCTATTGTAGCATTCTTGCGACATGTTAAAGTCAGACTTTATGCTCAAGAGACGAGTGATCACCTCTAACGGTGAATGGTCCTCACAGCCAGGGTACAAAGGAGTCATTGCATTCTCCAGCAACTCCCTGAACTTCGTGGCATCGGCATTCGGTGCCTCCTCAGCTGCGTCACGATTGTATGGATCGAAACTAGGCCCCGTAGCGTCGAAGACCATATTCACGTACTCGTTTTTGACACCAGTTTGGTAGTGGACATTCACATAAGGCTCCACATAAGGCTCCGCTTGGAATGCTAAAGGTACAAGCTCTCCGTGTGCGGTCCATTGGTAGTAATTCGGAAGGAAACCCTTTGTGTATAAGTGATACGTCACATCCAATTCTTGTTGAAACTTCATGTTCCGACATTTTGCACACGGACACTTAATGTCTATGCCGTCCATGGATTGAGGAAACGCCTTCGCGAATTTGAGAAGTTGTTCTACTCCGGCGATGTATTCATCTCGCACACCGTACCTGTCATCTCGAATACGGTTGTACATCTACGAACGGTCTAGCACATACATGGATATAGCCATTTCTAGATATCTGCAAATATGAATAAACTTCAAAACTGAAACGAATATACTACATACTACATACATACATATATACAACGAGCCCCCTCGGGGCCCCACCCCGAGCAGCAGACCCCCCCAACCCCACGAGCAGCAATAAGGTCCTAACCCGACGTACGGCCGTGACTCGGGACCATTCCTATGAGTATCGGGATCAAGAAAAATAGGCGACGGCGTTAACCAACCAACAAAACTACTTGTTAAAAATATCGGCACTATCGGTGGTTTCAAATCAGAGTATCAAAATTTTCGGTGTCGGAAAACAAATAATTATTACTAAATTGTCATATTTTTTGGCACTATCGGTGTCCCTGACCCAGCCCCCCCGCACCCCTCCCCCCTACACCACCCCTAACCCTAACCTGAACCCTATCCCTAACCCCTCCCCCACCAGCCCCCCTCTCCTCCCCAGCCCCCCCTCACCCCCCTGCTCCCCTCCTCCACCAACCACCCTAACCCGAACCCGAACCCTAACGCGATCCCTCCCCTCCCCCAGTCCCCCCTCACCCCCAGCCGCCCTCACCCCCCCGCCCCTCACCCCTCCCTCCACACACACCCACCCCTAACCCGAACCCTAACCCTTCCCTCCCCCCAGGCCCCCCTTCTCATCCCCAGCCGCCCTCACCCCCCCGCCCCCCCTCCTCACCCCCAGCTGCCCTCACCCCCCTGCCCCACCCCCCAGCCACCGCCCCACTCACCACCCAACCACCCGCATCCCCCCTACCCGTCACCCCCCATCGGACCATTCCTCACCCCCAACCACCCGTACCCCCCTGTCCCTCCCCCCGAGCCACCCGCACCCCCAATGTCATACCCCGCTCCCGTAGGAGCGATCGTCCTCGCTAAGACGTGATGCCGCACGAGCCTAGATTGTGCTCGTGCAAGACGGGTTCCATAACGGCCGATTTCGGCGACGGGGTCGTCGCACAGAAGTCCCATGCAGAGACATTGAATAATAGCAGCAGAAATTTTAAAACAAAATACAAGTTATTCAAAGAAGGTCTTTATTGATATTGAAACAAAGATTACAATAGGCACAAGCCATGATTACAAGTCTCTCGTGCTCACTTTTCCCTCATTACAAGTTCACTCTGCTCTCTCTCCTCTCTCAATACAAGTCTCGAGCCAGCGTATGCTTCGGAAGGCGACATCCATACATTATGTCCTGTATAAGTCTTGAACACATACGGTCGTATACTTTGAATCGCCAAGGAACTCCATGTCTCGACGCATTCAAGCGAGCTCCGCGCCACGAGCTTCTACCTGTGCCTGCACATGAAAACTATGTGGGTGTCAGTACTCAACTGTACAGATGGAATGAGCTCCTCGCCCACCCATACAAAACTAACACGTTTAATTTACTTCGTGCAACATAGTCCCTTCTTATCAATTGTTTTTCTAGTCTTATCTTAGGATCAGTTTTATGACCGACGGCTTGGCCTATTTTGTGTCTCTAGACCATCCCATGCTTATAACAACAACGTCGACTCAACAACGCTAACCTATCAAGTCGTGCTTGCCTTACGGCCCATAATCAGAGACGCAACTATGCGATAAGACTCCATTCCTGTGTGACCGTGCTATAAGTCCTTGTTGAGGCCGTACCTCGAAACTCAAATGAGATTCAATCATATCTTCGCCTCGCGGCCCTTGCCGCCTCGCGGCCCTTCGCTAATAAATCATCAACTGACCCATCCAACTTGTGAACTAAGTGTCACTCGACCAACTTTGCCTTGCGGCATTTCCTGACTTAAACTCAAGACAACTCAAACCATAACTATATAACTTATATGCCGACAACATAAGACTCGACGCCACATCTCGTGTCGATGCACGTCGCCTACGTTGCAACCAAATCTTAGGCCCAACATTGTGTTCAAACTATACACACACATTCAACTCGACTCCTTGATATAGTGCACTCAATACTCGACTCAATCCAAAGGCACACTCGTGGATTGCCGCCCGTGCCTGTAGAAGCATGGAATTTCACAACCAGAAAGCCCATGCGCCAGACACTACATGCGCTAGAACTCAGACGAAGAACTTCACAGCAAAGTCAATAAGTATAGACATTTGAAGAAGGACTTTTCATTTTATATATAAAAGTCTATTACATGTCTAGAAAAGGTTGTACAAAGGAGAATTTCTACAAAGAAAAGATCCTAAGTCTACAGCCAGCGGCCACCATGCGCCTTCAGATAAGCGCAGCGGCCACCATGCGTCTCCAGATAGGCGCAGCATCACCATGCGCTGTCAGTCAGGCGCAGCAGATATCATGCGCATCCAACCAGGCGCATCCCACCATATCTTCAGCAGCTCAGTCATGTGCATCCAGCTCAGTTATGTGCATCCAGCCCAGCTATGTGCATCCCTTCAGCCAAATTCTTCCAGCCAGGCTCACCTGGCCGAGCAGAGCCCAGTTATGTGCCGCTCTTCCAACCAGGCTCGCCTGATAAATGCTTCGATACACAAAGCATTTAACCCTATGGCTGGAACCAAGGAAGAGAAGAGCACCGCAAATGCTGTGGCCAGGGGAGGCTTCGAAAGAGCCTCCAAAGCCGAAGGAAGACTGTGATCGAAATCGCGGCTAAAGGAGCAGCTTTCAACACAACCAAAGTGGGCAAACCCCACTTTGAAGGAAGATAGAGCCTAGCACCGCCATTCCGATCTACGGCTCTTCCGGAATAACGGAGACAAGGCCCGAGCATCCTTATCTTTGGATGCAACAGGCACCTTCCGCCTGCCTCGGAAGCCCTCGACTCCGTCTTTTGGATGTAACAGTCACCTTCAAGTGCATCGAAGACAACACAGCGTCTCATCTTCACCCTCGGGAGCACTTCGTCAACAGAATGCACCCGCATGTTCAAGTTCATATTGGAAGTACATGAGGGAATGAGAAGCAAACCTTCTCTCCATGCCACTATTTATAGGCCGGGCAGATCAAACCCACGTGCCAAGTGGATGGCCCTCCGAATTTCGTGCAATGAATTTACATTAAATGGATGAACCGGACGCCTCGAATTCAGCCAAACGGCTATTTATAGCACTCGAAGAGCGAGACAGCCACATCATTAAAAGACATGTCCGATGCGCCAGCCAGACAGCGCATCACACGGATGCGCCCTTCGGTATCAGCCACATCACACAGACGCGCCCTACAGTACTCGACGCATTACAGAAGGTGCGCCCTCACACATCTCCATACCGAGTGGAACGCCAACCGACGTGCCCACTCAGCTGTCCATCGAACGTCACCAACATTAAATGCTGAACTGACAGAGTTGGCAGCACGCCTCCCAAAGTCTGAACAGTTGACAGCTTTTTCAGAAAATGAAGCGTCGGCAACGTCAGCATCATCATGACTTTATTTCGACGGCTACTGCCACGTGGCCACTCCACCATCAGCATGCGCCTCTACGGCCATGCGTCCAAATCAGTATGCGCCTCAAAAGCCATGCGCCTCAGACTGCTCTCTGATCCCGAAAGACAGAAGGAAAGTCGCCTGCATGCGCCTCAAAAGCCATGCACCCCAAATGGTTTGTAACTCCTAAAGTTTATGAGCCGCAGCCTCCTCCTGCGCCCAATCCAAGGCGCAGCCCACCAGATCACTCCTCTCCACCAAATCCGAGATCTTCGAACCATGAGTCGACGACACGTGTCTTTTGACTCAACTCGTCCAAGATTTCAGCAACGGAAAGATCTTCTCTCTGCTACGTGCCGGCTCACAACAGCAGTATGAAGAGTTCTCCCCCTCGATCAGGGCGCAGCATCCGTGCGCCTCCATCAGCAACCTCCACGTGGCGTCCCCACACCGGCGCATCCTACATGCGCGCATGAGCAGCCAGCCTGCAAAACTATAAACAGAAGGATCATCTCCTTCACACACACACGGGGACTCAGAACACAAGACTCACAACACAGAGAGAATCCACAACAGAGAATCACGGGAGAGGCAGTTCTAGACACTCAACGTCTTCCTCCTCTCAGTAAGCTCCAGCACCCAGAGCAATCAACACCTTCAGAGAACCGATAACCGTCGTCAGCCGGTCAACGGAGTCAACGCATTACCACTCGCTCCATTGGCACTAAGGACCCAGCTTAAACAAAAGTGTACTCCTAGGACTACATCTAAGTCCTATATTGTATCACTGTTCTGTTTGTATTAAGATTTCAATCAAAATAATTTTAATGGCAAACAAGCTGGCGATTTTGCTGGGGACTTCTTTCTCCTCTACCGAGAAGGTTGTGTCACAGGCCGACGACGTGAAGGTGGGCTCCTCCCACAAGACGCTGGTAGTGCGTCTCAATCAACAGGCGTACGAGGAGTTCATTTCTGAAGGAAGTGCGAGTCCTTCGAAGCGGCTGTCGAAGTCGAAGAAGACCCGCGCAGTCTGGGTGCGCAAAGTCGACGCCTCGGGCACCACCGTTGAAGGGGATGCGCCCGTCCAGCCTTCCCTTCCTGCTGACGTCCTCAGCAGTCAAGGTGCGCCCGCTAATGCAGCGTATCTCTCGGGGAAGCGTGCGGCTGACCACGTTCCCCAGCCATCTTCCTCTCAGGCGAGGAAGATACGTCGACGGAGCAGGGGCGCAGCCAATGCCCCACGCATCACTTCTGATGCGCCACAAAGAGCCTCTGTCTTTGACAGACTCACTCGCTGTAATGGCGAGGAGAATTTGGATACTGAGTACTATGCGCCCCAGCGGGCTGGTACGAAGAAATCCAAGGCGGCACGGGCCATGCGCCACAAACGTGCTATGCCAGCAGCCGGCCAGAGGCACGTGCTTACAATCACGCGCGCTGCCGATGGCAAGCTGTACAAGGTTGACTCAAGTGCTTCTGCACCGACAACGAGTCGACCTTCAAAGTCCTCATCTCGCTTGGGCGCATTCACTGCGTGCACAACCAAGCCGAGAGAGGCAAATTCTGTGGTCTTGAACTCCCGCGCCTCCTCTGGTTGTGCGTTTGAGGTCCGTTCAAGTCACTTCAAATGCTGTGGTTCCCCCACTACTGATCGTGATGCCTGCTTGGTATTAGATCAGGGGGCGCAGCACTCACCCGACCACCCCGGCGCTTGGCCCTGCCATGCGCCTGAGAGGGGTGTGAGGGTAGCACTCTCCTCCAACGACCTGCGCAACGTGATCACTCACAAGCGCCGGTCAGGAGAGTTGACCAACAAGCACGATGCGCCTCTCACGGGGCACACTTGTGCAGTGGTCACCATCAACTGCTGTTGCAAGACGGCAGTACCGCCAAAGCAGTCGGTCTTCCAACGGCTACAATCATCGACACCCCTCCGACATCGCCTTGGGACGAAGGTGTCAGCAGAAGAGGAGCTAAAGGTTGCTTCATGTAACGTGATCTCCAACTCCTCATCTGTCCGGAAGACGACTGCCAATTCCTCGTCTTCATCCAAAAGCCAGCCGAGGAAAACCAAGGCAGCTGTCTCGACCTCTGGAGTGTTCGAAGGCACTCGGTCGAGGAAGAAGTTCTTGGAGGAAGCTGGGGGTAGCCAGACCCTTGTCGAGCCTCCTTCCGAAGACGAAGATGTCCAAAGCACAGCTGCGGCGGATCTTCATCAAGGCGAAGATGGCCTCCCTGAAGCCCCTCAAAATGACGATGTCCTCCAGGACACCGCCGGGGGTAGTGCTGGAAACGAAGAGGCCCTTCAAGATAGAGCTGAGGGCAGTCAGGCCCTTGCAGATGCGCCTGTCGAAGACGAACTCCAGAATGTGGCTGGGGGTGGCCAAACACCAGGAGAAGTAACTCCCCCACATGAGAGCGAGGCTGAGAGCGAAGCCTCAACTAATCCATCCACTTCCGGCCGTGTCATGACAGTATACATGACCGGGGGTGATCTTGAGACTGATGCGCCGCCACAGGACATTGTTCAGCGCATAGACTCGCTAGAGGGAGGACTCAAAACCCTCTCTGCCTCAATGCAAGCACTGACTCAAGCAGTGTTTGAGATACGGTCGGCCTTGATCAGGACACCTTCAAATGGTCCCGACCCAGGAGCCAATGGAGAGTCGAGTGTGCCCCTCCAACGGACACCCTCAGACACAGAAGCACCCCGGACGTTGGAGCCCTCAAACGCTCCACTCTAGGTGGTACCTCCTTCCCCGACTCCTAGCTCCACGGAGGACGTGGTCGAAATGATCAAAGATCTGCGGGAGCGCTTCGAGTCCAAGAACAGGCAGGAGGAGTGCCAGAAGATGGGCATTCCTCTGGGTTCACCCCGACCTCGTCTCCGAGGTAACTCAACCGGAGGTACGCCCTACCTCCAAAGCAAAAGGCAGGAAGATCAAGTCTTGCCGTACGGTCTCTTCTTCAACGGAAGAGGCGCTTCCTGTGCAGACGCGTGCACACCAGAATTCCCAGCCCGGTGAAGCTGCCGCCGAAGTGGTGCCTCCTGGCACCATCCCTTAGGAGGGTCCATCCAAGCCCTCAGCAGCCAATAAACAAAAGCAAGTGGAGGCCCGTTTCGACAGACCTCTGCGGAAAGAAAATGCTTCGGGGCTAGCCAAGCCCCACAATTTTGACATTCTGGCACAACTGGCCAGTACTCCTGCACGCTTGTCTTTGTTCGAGCTCCTGCGTCTCTCCAAGGACTCCCAAGACGCTCTCTGCGAAGCTCTGAAGGATGTCAAATCCTTTCTCAGTCAAATCAAGCAGCCTGAAGACCTCCCAACTACTTGTGCACACTGTCATTGTGCGGATGAAGTTATCCCAAACATAACTTTCACCCAACAAGACATGCTGCTCAAGCATCACCGACATAACCGACCGTTGTATTACACAGGGTACATCGGTTCGGTAAAGGTGAGCAGGATTCAGATAGATCCGGGGTCTTCCCTAAGCATCATTCCAAAGGCGCTGCTATCAAAGCTGGGGATCCCAATGTACCGGCTGGCGCCCTCCAATACGACCATCAGTGGCTTCAACGCTAGCAAGAGCGAGCCACTGGACAAGATCCGGCTGAAGTGTCACATCGGCAGCCTCAAAACTGAGGTGACTTGTTATGTGGTGGATGCCGAGGTCAACTACAACATCTTACTCGGACGACCATGGTTACATGAGTACATGGTGGTGCCCTCCACGCTCCACCAATGCATGAAATATGTATCCACCAATGGCGTCATCCGGACGGAGTTTGCAGATATCGATCCCTTCAAAGGGATTGAGGCCTACTTCACCGATTCTGACTTGTACAAGCCACTTGACGAGGAGGAAGCCAACGACGCCGATGATGAAGCAGAGACGGCAACAGAGCCGGACTTGGAGCCCGAAATGACTCCCGACGCCCCCTTGAAAATCTGATTGAAGGGCAAGCCTCCCCAGAAGGCGCCTCCAATGAGCATCAATCTATCAGGGAAAGCACCGACTCACGAAGCTCCCCTGAAGATATGCCTCAAGGGAAAGCCACCTCAAACAGCGGCTCCCCTGGTGGTAAAATTACAAGGGAAGGCGCCACTCATCGGAGGCGCAACCGAGGCACCTCTCAAGGTGCGTCTTAAAGGCAAGCCGCCGCAGTCATCCAAGATGCCGGAGAGGGCTCACATAACCCTCTCAGACCCCAAAGTCAGAGCGGTGGAGGACTCTCCTGATCCGGCCCCAGTGCTTACAGATGAGGAGCTTGGCGAATATATCTCTGCTGATGTAGACGCACCCTCCTTCGACAATGTAATCCTACGGGATAAAATCTCGTACTTTATCAATAATAGAGTGTCTTTCAATTACTTTTGTCTTCCACACTGGAATGCCATGTATACATTAGACAACGCTCTACGGTCGTTGCAAACACAAGTAACGACCGTCTACCATAATCAAATAGTCCCGTCTCAAGGAGTCTTCATAGTCCCTCCACGGAGCCGAGACCAAGGCACCATCATCTCGGGCAAAATCGAGCGTCGTCGGGACCTCCCGTCAATCGAGCCCGAACCTGATACCGGCAGAGTACAAGTCTATCGGTACACAGATGCGGCTAAGCACATCATCCAAAAGATGGGCTACGACCTGAAAAGCAACAAAGGCTTAAACTACGGCAAGGGTCGGCATCTCCCTGTCCGGCTTTCGATGCCCAATGGAAAGCCACCGGATTACTATAATCGGACTCGACGGGGGTTAGGCTATGTCACGCCGCCATCAACTCCAGAGAGTTCAAATACAGAAGACATAGAATATTCCCACTCGTCTGAAGCATCGACGTGGGATTCTGATACCAGTATCGGATCAGTCTTCAGGAAAGTGCTGTCAGCTAACATGACATCGGCACAACCTCAGAAAGATGAAGGCGAAGACCAACCGCCGGAACCCTTCGAAGAGGAACCCTGGGCTCAGCGCCTAGGAGAACAATGGGAGTCTCATTTTGAGTTACGAGAACCTCCCACCGAAGACGAAGTCGAGCAGATCGACCTCGGGGATGAGTCTTCTTCTAAACCCATCTTTATCAGCAAAAGCTTGGAAGGAGAAGATCGAGAATCTTTAGTCCAACTGGCTAAAGAGTATATTAACGTCGTCGCTTGGAGCTACGAAGACATGCCGGGTCTCGATCCACAGATCGCGATGCATAGGTTGAACATCTTACCAGATGCCAAACCTATCAAACAACAACAGCGACGCTTCCGTCCGGACATCATAAATGCCATCGATCAGGAGGTGGACAAGCTCTTGACCAGTGGCTTCATCCGTGAGGAACAACACCCGAACTGGGTAGCCAACGTCGTCCCTGTCACCAAGAAGAACGGGAAGATACGAGTCTGTATCGACTTCAGAGATCTCAACTCTGCTTGCCCGAAGGATGAATTCCCGCTCCCAATCACCGATGTAATGATCGACAACACATGTGGCTTTAAACGCATGTCCTTCATGGACGGGTATTCAGGCTACAATCAAATCAAGATGTTCCCCGATGACGCAAAACACACGTTATTCAGGACTCCGAAAGGTGTTTTCTGCTACACAGTAATGCCCTTCGGCTTGAAGAATGCCGGTGCAACATACCAACGAGCGATGAGTACCATCTTCCGTCAACATCTTCGCAAGACAGTTGAGTGTTATGTTGACGACATCGCAGTCAAGAGCCGCCTCAAAAGAGATCACCTACAGGACCTGAAGACGGTCTTTGATCTCATGCGGGCACATCAACTCAAAATGAACCCCGCTAAATCCTTCCTGGGGGTTTCTAGCGGCAAATTCTTGGGCTTTGTCATCACGGCAAAAGGCATTCATGTCGATCCCGAGAAGACTAAAGCCATCCTCAACATGGACCCTCCGAAGAACCTTCGAGAACTTCGGGGCTTACAGGAACGTCTGGCATACATCTGGAGGTTTATAGCAAACCTCTCCGGTAAATGTCAACCCTTTACTCAGCTCATGAAGAAGGGAGTCTCTTACGTCTGGACAGAGGAGTGCCAAAAGGCTTTCGACGACATCAAGGCTTACTTGACAAGCCCGCCAGTCCTAGTGGCACCTGTCGCCGGCAAACCATTCCTCCTCTACGTCCGTGCCATGGATCATTCCCTCGGCGCTTTACTGGCTCAAAACAGCGATGCAGGCTACGAGCAAGCAATCTACTACCTCAGTCGAACACTCATCGGGGCCGAACACCGGTACAACCCCGTTGAAAAGGAGTGCTTGGCTTTGGTGTTTGCCATTCAGAAGACTCGTCATTACGTCTCGGGCCAGACAATTCACGTCATCTCCCGAGTCAATCCACTCAGAGTTCTCATGACGAAGCCAGGGTCATTAAACTCCCGGCTGGCTACATGGGCGATCCTACTAACGCCATACAACATGGTGTTTGTCCTGCAGAAGGCGGTCAAGGGTCAGGCTCTGGCTGACTTTTTAGCTGCACACCCCATCCCAGAATCTTCAAAACTCTATGAAGACATCCCGGATGAAGTCCAAGAATCAAACGTCACTAAAGGAAGCCCCGTTTGGCGGATGTTCTTCGATGGCGCTTCAAGAACGGGCCCCAACAGCCAAATCATCGCAGGAGTGGGGGTAGTCTTGGTCTCCCCCGATCAGCTAGTCATCCAGTGCGCATACTCTCTGTCGAAGCCGTGCTCCAACAATGTTGCTAAGTACAACGCACTCGTCATGGGACTCCAGCTAGCACAACAGCTGGGGGTGGATCCTCTGGAAGCCTACGGCGACTCGAAACTCGTCGTAAACCAGATTCGGGGGCAATACGAAGTTCGCCATGAAGATTTGATCCCTTACCATGAAGTTGCATTGAACATCATTTCAACCTTCACTGGGTTCTTCATCGAACATGTACCCCGTCTACAAAACTTGGAGGCTGACGCTCTGGCTGGCCTCGCAGCCTCATTAGCCGTGCCCCTTGGGACTCAACACTATGTCACGGTAACTGGCCGAGACTTGATTTGTCCCAGAAACAACCTATGTTTGCAAATAGCTCACGCCGTGCCGACAAACACCGATGTTAATGTCCGAGACTGGAGATTCCCGTTCATCGACTTCTCCGTCTACGGAATCCTTCCGGAGGACCCGAAGGAAGCCGTCTCAGTTAGGAGACGCTCTCTTCGATTCTACTACGATACAGCCACTAAAACGCTGTACCGACGCTCCTCCGACGGGCTTCTCCTTCGATGCCTGTCTAACGAAGAAGCGGCCGAAGCTCTTCGAGAAGCTCATGACGGAACTTGCGGAGCTCACCAACCAGGTCCTAAGTTGCAAGATCGACTGCGACGTATGGGCTACTACTGGCCAACCATGGCCGCCGACGCAGTGGAATATGCTAAGAAGTGCCATGCATGCCAACTTCATGCAGACTTCATACATACACCGTCCGAACCTCTTCATCCTACAGTCGCCTCCTGGCCCTTCGAAGCCTGGGGCATGGACATTGTAGGGCCAATCACCCCTCCTTCATCGAGAGGACACCGTTTCATCCTGGCCATCACCGACTACTTCTCCAAATGGGCGAAAGCAGTTCCACTAGCAGAAGTAAAAAGCTCCAGGGTGGTCAGCTTTATCAAACACCATGTCATTTACCGTTTCGGAGTACCCCGGCGGATCATCCATGACAATGGTCCTCAGTTTATCAGCCACATTTTCAGCAGGTTCTGTGACAAGAATCACATTCAAAATGTGGCCTCAACCGCCTACAATCCGACAGCAAACGGATTGGCCGAGGCGTTCAACAAAACTATCGTCAGGCTGCTCAAAAAGGTCGTGTCATCCAACAAATGCGACTGGGACGAAAAGCTCGGCGAATGTCTTTGGGCCTACCGCACAACGGTACGGACCCCAACAGGCAACACACCATTCTTCCTGGTCTACGGAAGCGAAGCGGTACTGCCTCTCGAGATCCAGATCCCCTCACTCCGAGTAGCGATCACAAACAAACTCACAGAAGAAGACAATCAACGTCGTCGTCTGCGGGAACGGGAGGCACTTGACGAAAAGCGTCTCCTAGCTCAACAACGCATCGAACTTTACCAAGACCGTATATCACAGGCTTTCAACAAGAAGGTCAAGCAAAGAACTTTCCAAGTTGGCGACCTGGTTTTAGCAGTCAGAAGGCCAATGGTGTTAACTCACAAGACACCAGGGAAGTTCGAGCCCAAATGGGAAGGACCCTTCATCATTGAGACGGTATACTCAAACGGTGCTTACCGCCTCGCCAAACCCAATGGGGACTTGTTCATGATGCCCATCAACGGCAAGTTCCTAAAGAAGTACTATTCTTGACATCCTCCAAGACATGTATTTCCCCAAACAACCTCTTTTCACAAAATCAAACGCTTCCGGAACCCAGCTGTTCCGTGGCATCCTTCGTAGAAAGATAAACACGTCCACATTACCTCTGAGTTGTCTCTCTACATCCTACAAAGCGGAACCTTACATTTCGTGAGCTTACGCTATCCTTCATGTTTACCACGTCCACATTACCTCTGAGTAAACATCCCGTACAAACAACTCCTGTGTTGTCGTACATTGATCGCAGAACTTCCACGTCCACATTACCTCTGAGTTGTTCAGCGTATCCCCCAGGATCATTCCTACCACGTCCATAAATACCTCTGAGTAGGAAGATTCTATTATTTGAACCTAATGATTTCCATGTCCACATTACCTCTGAGCAAACATGTTGGTTCCTTCAAACTTATTATCTGTACCTAAAAACCAAGGTGCGCAAAAGATAATAGGTCCACATAAATCATCAAGTTCATGAGATCAAAAATGAACACATCACAAAAAAAAGAGATAGTGTATTTCTTTATTTTTCAAAAAAAGGGAGTACAGAAATACGCTATTTCCCCCAGCAAGAGTTGCAAAAACACATAAAAAGAAGAGAAACTACAGTCCCCGATCCTCTTCAGGGTGGGATGAGAGCACTTTGACTCGACGTCTCAGGTCGGCAGTGCGAGTTTCCACAGTCGCCTGGACTCGGAGCTCGGCTTCTTGACGCATTAATCCGACAGCCTCAGCGGAAGTTTTACTCTCATACTTTTCATCAAGCTGTCGTCGCTGCTGAGCCAAAGCAAGGGTCCGCTGAGTAAGAGTCGCTTCCTCCTGCTTGAATGCCACGTGTTCAGCCAGGACACGATCAGCTTCTAGTTGAAGTTGGGCCCGCTGGTCTTCAAGACGACGCATCTGAGCATCAATCTCTGCGATGTTAGCATCCACCGCAGCCCGCTTCTCCGTCGTCTTCTTCATAGATTGAGACAACTGCTCCGCCGCAGTCTCAGTCCCAGCCACTTCATGCTCCCAACTGCTCACATCGGCTCGATGGGAAGCCTCGATTTCAGCAATCAACTTCCCTATCTCTGCATCTATCAAGACAGAGAGGTCATTTCGTTGGATGCGCTGCAGTTCTGCGAGCCGCTCGTCCAGCTCAATCACCGAAACCTCCAAAATTTCGGCCATATGGTCATGGCCTTGGTGAACGCGGATCAGCTCGATACAAGGCATTGCCAAAGCTTTTGCTGTCATAAAGCTCCCCTTGGCATCCATCACTGCAGATACACCTTTCTCCAGCATTTTGTATACTCTCTCGACGAGGAACTTCACATACTCGTCGGCATCCGCCAGCACCTGCGGCATCATAGCAGGAGTTGGGGGAGCTACTACAGTTTGCGGACCGGAGGAAGATCCGCCAACCTCGATCTGAGAGGTTTGAACCTCGGCAGCAATAGGCTCTTCATCAACAGGGGCCAGACTGCTAGCCCGAGGAGCCGAAGGAACAGAAGGAGCCGGCACATGCGTCGTGATAGTACCCCAAGTGGAAGGAGCAACAGAGGGTTCCACACCCTTACCCTTCTCAAGCCCGGAGAAATCACCGACGTCAACGGCCACCTCTTCTACCCCCGACGTTCTATCAGCATCAGCTACCTCCCCCGGCAAAACGGGGAGATCAACATTTATCTCCTGGCCAGCCCCAGGAGACAAGACCGGCAGAAGGGTCTCATTCTTCTCAAGTCCCTCTACAGGGACAGAATCTGTCGCTACCGCCTGATCGGTAGCCATCTCTATGCCCATGGTTGAAGCCAAGGAAGGATTTGGCAATGATTCAGCCGACCTTCCTTCATCATGACAAGGAGGGGAATCAACCCTCTCCTCTATCCTCACTGCTTCTGCTGCCCCCGCAACAGACTCCTGCAGCTCCGGAGCGATGTCATCGGAAGATGGCAAACTCCATTCCTCTTCATCACCAGGAAGCTGTGCACTTGCTGAACCTTCGATATGTGAAGCCTCCGCTGTGGCCTTCGTCACCTCGGAAGCTGCTGCACCCTCAGGTTCCCTTCTGACATAACCCGGGGATATCGGAACCTCCACGATGACAGTATCCTCCGGATCTTCCTCCATGAGAGACATCATTGTCGGCGGGATACGCACTCCAGACGAGCTCGCCATCTCTTCTCGCCTACTCCCACCCGACTTTGGGGTACAAGGTTTTCTTTTTAGCGGCTCCTACAAAAGAAGATGGGGCCTCGTAAGTGGCGGAACCAAAATCAGATTTAGTAGGATGTCCTTACCTCTTCGGACGCCGAATCCGATGACACCGTCGGTAACGATGCCTTCTTCTGCTTCTTCGACACAAGAGATTCAGCCCCTGTATCTGCACATCGTTTCGATCGATCGCCCGAGGGTTCTGCTTGTGATGCGGAGGGGGCACTCCGTTGACCCACCCCTGACGAACGATGCGGCCGGGCCTTCACTGGCGTATCCCCAGTCGCTGCAAACTGGGTGCCTGTGATAAGGCTGGTCTCCCTGTCATATCCGGAGGGCGGGGCAGCCATAACACAGTAAAATTTGGCGGCCGAGTAAAGAATGGGCGGCCGCGGATCGGGGACGGGCAACGTAAAACGAGCTCCGGTACATCCGGCATTATAGTAATGCCAAGCTCGTGCACCGTCCAACAAACTTCCAACATACCCCAGGGTAATACTAGGGTTATCCAACATCATCTGAGCATAACCAAATTGCCGCGCAAAGCGGTTCGGCAAGTACGGTTCCAGGTAGCACTGATTCCGGTTCCGGTACACCAGATGGGACGGCCGGATACTTTGCAACCAGCGGAATCCCCATTGAGGCAGAGTGGTGGTACCTTCGCCCAGGTCCCTTAAATCCTCGTTGGCCTCAAAACCCAAATAGATGGGACCAACTTTGGGGATCTCCCAACCCTGAAGACGGGATAAAACCTTTCTACAAACCGGGACACCAGTATGCGACCAGCTCCTCCGATGAAAACGACGAAGGAATGCGTCTCCAGCCTTATGATCTCCTTCCGAGCCTGGGCTCATCACACTGGGATGATGCAGAATCAGCCATCCCATCAAATAGTGAAACGGCAGTTCGGCGCGCGGGAAGTTATTTTTTCTGCCTCTATCATGAATCACATTTCCAGCAAACTCTCGCAAACCTCGCTGCAGGTTACATACCATTGCGGGGAGGAGAGCCAAGCGCCGGCCGAAGACCAATTTTACGGCTGGCAGGATTAAGTTTCGAGTCACCCTCTCGACGGCACTGGATCCACCTGCGAACACGCAATCCCGGAGCCATATCATCAGATAGGCGACCAAAACCGCCTTGGATGACATTGGATAAGCAAGGTGCCAGAAGCAGCTGTAGGAGCGTGCATCTGACTGCTGGTCTTCATTTCCTCGGGGATTCTTCTCCCCTAACGTGCTCATTTCGGACAGCACCTCGCTACGAGAGAGCGCCGGCGGAGTAGAAAACTTCGAAGAATCCTCTTTGTCTTGTCTAAAGACATAATCTCTCCGAGCGGTCACATGGGGCTGCGACCCGCTTTTATCCCTTCTCTGCACATAGTAATGATGACTCGCCACTTCCTTGAAGACGGCCGTCATCTCATCAGCTCTGTCCCCCAGGACCTGAAGTTCCTCATTGGTTGGAAAGTACTCTTCATAGGGCTCCGACCCCCAAGGGAGTTTAGACACCTCATACATCTCATGAAGTGCGAGCCCTAACTCCCCTACCGGAGTAAAGAAGGTCCCGGTATGGATATCAAACATCTCCAGGAGTGCGAGGAACATGTGCCTATTAAGGTCAACACCCGCCTGGGTAGCACGGATCGCGACAGTCAACCCGATCTCTCGGAGCTCAGTCCGAAATTGCGACAAGATCCAGAGCGTCAGTTTATCCCATTTGGAGACATAATGGCACCAACCCTCCACCCGAAACTCTCCTGTCGAGTAGGAGCGTTCCATCAAAAACATACGATGTGTAAAAGTCGAAGCACTATAAGCAAGCGTATCAATGGGTACATCACTGTAGAGGCTCCCAGGACGTAAAGTCCGCCAAGTGTAAGAAGACCCAGACCGTACAACGATCAAAGCATCCCTTTGGTCGGAAGTAGAATCAATTTGGATGACACCAGTCACCGCTCCCCCCTGAGAAGGGGTAAGCTCCCAAGACATCCTCCTCTGGGAAACAAGGCGACAGAAGGACGTCAAAGGCCACTGACGTTCAAGTTGCTTAACAGTCATATGCACTCCATTCGCAGTAAAGAACCAGTCCTCCTTGACCTTCAGCACTGACGAGTCAGTAGAAGTGAGACGGTCTCCAAATAGGAACTCAGGCTTCAGGAAGGTCACTTTATCAGATGTGGAAGATTTAATGACTCCACGCTCCATCATCCGTTTGAGGAACCAATACTGCTGTTCACGGATTAGGGTCATTCTCTCAGGAGGCTGATCCAGCATAAGAGCATCTTGAGCAGGGTTTATCACTTCCTCGTTATGCTCTACTCCTATTTGGTTGAAGGCAGCCTCCAAGAAAACTTCACTCAAAAGCGGGATTGCCATCGACACTAGCAAAAGATCAGAAAAAGTCAGAAGAGAACACACAATGTGTCTAAAGGAGAAAACTGCGGCGCATCATCAGGGATTGAACCCATGCGCATGGCCTCGGCGCATCATCAGGGTTTGAACCCATGCGCGTCAGCAGTATAGCCTCGGCACATCACCAGGGTTTAAACCCATGCGCGTCGACGGGCAAAGACCGCGACACATCATTAAAGACTCAAGGCCTATGTGCGTTGGCGTACGGACAATGAGACTTACCAACCACCTCCGGTCGAACTTCGACAGGCCGACGGGGAACGACAGCCGCCGCAACTTCCGCGGACTCCTTCGCTTTCTCCTTCCCCTTGCCGGCAGCACCGCGAGGAGTCTTGGGAGCCATTCTCTCGAGGAAGGAGAAGTTAGGGTTTTGAAGAAGAAACTCTAAAGAAGCAGAGGCACAGAGAAGAAGAACCCTTTCTCTCTCCAACTCTTACCTATTTATAGGGCTTGGTCGCACGCGTGAACAGATGACGTGTGATCTCAGCCGTCGCCTCGGGTTCTGTGCAAGGATAGCAGCAAACAAAACCAAAAGATCATCATTAATCTTTTCGGTTACCGAGGCACCATCATCATTAACTGAGAAGAACATACGCCCGAACAGGCATGCGCCCAGAAATCATGCGCCCTGACCTCCATGCTTCTTATTCAAAGTATTCCAAAACTTATTCAAAAGTTTTGAAAACTTTGAAGGGGGTCTTGTAGAAGCATGGAATTTCACAACCAGAAAGCCCATGCGCCAGACACTACATGCGCTAGAACTCAGACGAAGAACTTCACAGCAAAGTCAATAAGTATAGACATTTGAAGAAGGACTTTTCATTTTATATATAAAAGTCTATTACATGTCTAGAAAAGGTTGTACAAAGGAGAATTTCTACAAAGGAAAGATCCTAAGTCTACAGCCAGCGGCCATCATGCGCCTTCAGATAAGCGCAGCGGCCACCATGCGTCTCCAGATAGGCGCAGCATCACCATGCGCTGTCAGTCAGGCACAGCAGACATCATGCGCCTCCAACCAGGCGCATCCTACCATATCTTCAGCAGATCAGTCATGTGCATCCAGCTCAGTTATGTGCATCCAGCCCAGCTATGTGCATCCCTTCAGCCAAATTCTTCCAGCCAGGCTCACCTGACCGAGCAGAGCCCAGTTATGTGCCGCTCTTCCAACCAGGCTCGCCTGATAAATGCTTCAATACACAAAGCATTTAACCCTCTGGCTGGAACCAAGGAAGAGAAGAGCACCGTAAATGCTGTGGCCAGGGGAGGCTTCGAAAGAGCCTCCAAAGCCGAAGGAAGACCGTGATCGAAATCGCGGCTAAAGGAGCAGCTTTCAACACAACCAAAGTGGGCAAACCCCACTTTGAAGGAAGATAGAGCCTAGCACCGCCATTCCGATCTACGGCTCTTCCGGAATAACGGAGACAAGGCCCGAGCATCCTTATCTTTGGATGCAACAGGCACCTTCCGCCTGCCTCGGAAGCCCTCGACTCCGTCTTTTGGATGTAACAGTCACCTTCAAGTGCATCGAAGACAACACAGCGTCTCATCTTCACCCTCGGGAGCACTTCGTCAACAGAATGCACCCGCATGTTCAAGTTCATATTGGAAGTACGTGAGGGAATGAGAAGCAAACCTTCTCTCCATGCCACTATTTATAGGCCGGGCAGATCAAATCCACACGCCAAGTGGATGGCCCTCCGAATTCCGTGCAATGAATTTACATTAAATGGATGAACCGGACGCCTCGAATTCAGCCAAACGGCTATTTATAGCACTCGAAGAGCGAGACAGCCGCATCATTAAAAGACATGTCCGATGCGCCAGCCAGACAGCGCATCACACGGACGTGCCCTTCGGCATCAGGCGCATCACACAGACGCGCCCTACAGTACTCGGCGCATTACAGAAGGTACGCCCTCACACATCTCCATACCGAGTGGAACGCCAACCGACGCACCCACTTAGCTGTCCATCGAACGTCACCAACATTAAATGCTAAACTGACAGAGTTGGCAGCACGCCTCCCAAAGTCTGAACAGTTGACAGCTTTTTCAGAAAACGAAGCGTCGGCAACGTCAGCATCATCATGACTTTATTTCGACGGCTACTGCCACGTGGCCACTCCACCATCAGCATGCGCCTCTACGGCCATGCGTCCAAATCAGTATGCGCCTCAAAAGCCATGCACCTCAGACTGCTCTCTGATCCCGAAAGACAGAAGAAAATTCGCCTGCATGTGCCTCAAAAGCCATGCGCCCCAAATGGTTTGTAACTCCTAAAGGTTATGAGCCGCAGCCTCCTCCTGCGCCCAATCCAAGGCGCAGCCCACCAGATCACTCCTCTCCACCAAATCCGAGATCTTCGAACCATGAGTCGACGACACGTGTCTTTTGACTCAACTCGTCCAAGATTTCAGCAACGAAAAGATCTTCTCTCTGCTACGTGCCGGCTCACAACAGCAGTATGAAGAGTTCTTCCCCTCGATCAGGGCGCAACATCCGTGCGCCTCCATCAGCAACCTCCACGTGGAGTCCCCACACCGGCACATCCTACATGCGCGCATGAGCAGCCAGCCTGCAAAACTATAAATAGAAGGATCATCTCCTTCACACACACACGGGGACTCAGAACACAAGACTCACAACACAGAGAGAATCCACAACAGAGAATCACGGGAGAGGCAGTTCTAGACACTCAACGTCTTCCTCCTCTCAGCAAGCTCTAGCACCCAGAGCAATCAACACCTTCAGAGAACCGATAACCGTCGTCAGCCGGTCAACGGAGTCAACGCATTACCACTCGCTCCATTGGCACTAAGGACCCAGCTTAAACAAAAGTGTACTCCTAGGACTACATCTAAGTCCTATATTGTATCACTGTTCTGTTTGTATTAAGATTTCAATCAAAATAATTTTAATGGCAAACAGTGCTGACTCATCTATAGGAGGTCACTAGCATTACAAGCTATCTTGGACACATAGCTGGTATAGGATGGACCGGTCACCGCAAGTAGCTAGCCCCGATGAGCGTCAACCGAATACTTGCCTTTCGGCTCAGCTATCCCGCTCACTTTCACCCTCGGTTTTCTCCTAGGCCGGAACGGTCCCGTGGCCCAGGGTTGTCGTCCGAGGAAACAAATCGCCCTTGTTGACAAGTTGTCCAATGACCATGCAAGACTCGACTCAAACTGACGTCTCACACAGTCATCCTTCTTTCAGTGTTACCATCTCTTTCAAAACCAATATCAAGACTTCTATTATTTGAGACCCTTCGACGACCCACGGTCGCGAGCTATCTTTCCATGTTACCATATCATTTCATTCAACTCATGAATGCCTATTCGATAGTCCTTTCTCCAAAACTCATTTAATCAACCGTGGTTCATCCCTTAAACACTAAGTCCGTGCATCTTACCACAAACTGACTTACGTTCTACGTGATGCTATCGCCCAAGTCATACTCTATATGACGGGCTCTGAGACCGTAAGACTATGTGGTCATACCCAACCGTAGAACTCGTAGGACCGTGCTTGCTACTACTCCGATAGCCTAACATAACTTGCCTGACTTAACGCACAATGACTCGACGAGCAAAGGCTGCGTCAAGCCTCGTATTGCGGAAATGTGTCGCGCATGCGTTCGACTTTTGAACGACCAAGTCATTTGGGTGCCTAGACTTATATCACAAGCCGTGCAACGCAACTTAACTCATGGGGAAAGCCAACGCTATGCCAAGCCTTGGACGATAGAACCGTGCATGCTTTATAAAGTATTTATGCGGGCGACGCCTATGACTTAGGCTACGTTCATAACTTTGCCTACTCAACCAACTTTCCTTCTCCCAATCCACGGGACGAAGGATAGTGTCATTTTCAAAGCACGCTGTGCACCAACTCTAAGCCGACCGTTGGACCTTTCTATATTCTAACTCAATTCGACCTGTCGGGATTATTCTCTTATCTATGTTGATTCGTCTTTTTTATTATCAAGCCTACTTGTGCAAGTTGAAAAATGCGATTTATTATGTGAAGGCTAAGATGAGGCAAGTTCACCGAAACTATCCCACCTGAGCGTGCGGTCGCCTCGACCGAGCGATGTCTTTGAGCATCCGTTGCAAGGCTAAGTTCGAACGTCGTCGGCATTTTGATTCCTCCGATTGACTGAGTGGGACGGGGCACTACATCATACACTACTCAGAAAAAGTTTCGTCCTCGAAACTAACTGAGTACACTTACTCATCGACTTATCACTCGAATTTTCAACGACACTCACGCACATTTCCTATATGCATTTCTCAAATCCGAGCCACGCTCGTGCTACCCTCAATCCTTTCTCCAAAACTCACGATCTCGAAATCCTCGACACTTCTCATTCCTCAAGTCTCACTTGAATTCAACATATCACTTAGTTTGGATCGTGCACACATTCCAGGCGTCTCCGAAATACATGCATTTCAACCAAGTCTTGTGATAGTGAATCCAATCCCACATATTGATTCATCCACTCAATCCCAAAAATCAATCGTACCGATGCTAACTCTCGCAACATGGACATCTCGCCTAGCCGCTAGGCCATCTCATCTAGGCTAAAGTCAATTGTCAGTATTGGAATCACAGTTCCCAAACAACGATATCAATACTGACCCCATCCTAAGGTTAAACCAAGTTGATAGTACGGGATTTTCTACCCAAGCACGCATCACTCCGACTTCTAAACTTCGAGCATAGATTTTCTACACACATCCTGACATTCGTCGCACCGGGTCCGAGTCATTCAGTAAAGCCATCCTATTATAAGTTTACTCAACCAAATCTTTGATACATCAATATCGCTCGACCAACAAGCTATTTCACATAGTCTATCTCTTCGAACACGTTCGAAATAATCCACCTATCAATCCTTCTCAAGTCAAACTCGCTACGACACGATTTATTTCTAAACCATAATTCATATTTCATATTTCCTAAGTTATTTATCCCAATTCACGAAATCGATCACAAGGTCATCTGACTTAACAATATGTTGTGCCCTGATCTCACGCGAATCAGATTTTCCACGGTGGACATGAATCGCCATGCACGCTCCCGTAGGATAATCATCCTCATCGGGACGTAACTCTTGTTCGGGTCTAGACTAATTCATTCTCGATGCACGGATTGGACCTACTCAATTCTCAAGTTTATTTCATTCATCAATCGCAAGTCCTAACATCCTCAAATTTTCCTTCGTATCAAACCGACAAGTCGAGACAATCAAAGTTGCCGCATCCTAATTTTTCGAGTTCAATCATTCCTGCAACATGAATCACCATGTCAGCGCTCACGCGGAACAATCACCCTAAATTCGACGTAACGTATGTGCGAGGCTGGAGTTGCGTTCGTGCAAGACAAGAATGTCGACGCTGTGGTTATCTGCGTAACCGTCAAGACACAATCATTTTTATCCAACATTCATCTCAATCAAAATTCTAAGTATGGCATCCAACTGAACAATAACACTTGCACGATCGTCATTCGCCGAGTCAAAGTACCCCCGAGTTATCGTATATCGATCTTTGATACACCTCAATACCATCGACGATATACGTAACCTGACGATCTTCCTTTGCAACCAATTTTGAGTCATACGAATGATGCCATCGTTCGACTGGATAATCTCCTCGACATTCAATTCAAGTTTGATCATTATCCCTTTATCTTAAGTCATCGACCAACGTATTTTCTCAATTCGCATCATTCTTGCGAACTCAATCATCGAACGACATCCATTCTAATTCTCAGAGTCATTGCGTAACTTCAAAATTCAACTTTTCGTGCACGCTATCTATCAGTCGTGCTAACTTTTCATATACGATCTATATCAATTTCTTTGATTAAGTCATCCGTTCGCTACACCTTAACTTTTCCTCGACTTAATTTTACCTACTCAATCATTTTCGTATTTTATACTCGCGCAATCCTCAATCCCATGCACATTCTATGCGCATCAATTTCCAGGTTGTTCGAATCAACTCAGCAAATCTCAAGACTATAACTTATTCAATGATTACTCAATCTGTGGCTTTGCATACACGTGACGCTTGCTGATAGACTCATCGACACCCTACATCCTCAATTGATCGATCGACATTCCTGAGGCTATCGCATACACCACTCAGGAATGAAGTCATTCAACAAATCCTCAAAACTATCATTCGAATCAAAATTGACTTCTTTGAATCCCGTTCGAACCATTCCTCTAATTTCAAGCACGCTCATCTATATCGTACCGATGTTATCGTCGCTCGATAACACCCCTATCGATAGTCATCTTATTTACTCAATCGAGTTCAACTCGTTCTTACTCGATACTATTTAATTTCCGCACTCGACTTTTCTAAGGTCGACGTAACTTTGGTGTATATGCCCAGCCCGACTTAGCCAACCGTGCTTACACGAACCATCTTTTTGTTTTGTCAAAAGCTGTTCTCCTATATTTTATAAAATAGATAGACTTATTGTATGGACATCCCGTGAGACATTTGAGAGAGAGCACACCAACGATATCAACTTTACGGAAGCAATAATTCAGATTTTGCGTAAACAACGGAGTTAAAGAATTCAATCGAAAGTCCAAGGACGTAAAGCCGTGCTCTGATACCATTATGTCATGTCCCGCTCCCGTAGGAGCGATCGTCCTCGCTAAGGCGTGATACCGCACGAGCCTAGATTGTGCTCATGCAAGGCGGGTTCCATAACGGCCGATATCAGCGGCGGCGACGAGGTCATCGCACAGAAGTCCCATACAGAGACATTGAATAATAGCAACGAAAATTTTAAAGCAAAATACAAGTTATTCAAAGAAGCTCTTTATTGATATTGAAACAAAGATTACAATAGGCGAAAGCCATGATTATAAGTCTCTCGTGCTCACTTTTCTCTCATTACAAGTTCACTCTTCTCTCTCTCCTCTCTCAATACAAGTTTTGAGCCAGCGGATGCTTCGGAAGGCGACGTCCATACATTATGTCCTTTATAAGTCTTGAACACATGCGGCCGCACGCTTCGAATCGCCAAGGAACTCCATGCCTCGACGCATCCAAGCGAGCTCCTTGCCACGAGCTTCTACCTGTGCCTGCACATAAAAACTATGTGGGTATCAGTACTCAACTGTACTGGTGGAATGAGCTCCTCGCCCACCCATACAAAACCAATACGTTTGATTTACTTCGTGCAACATAGTCCCTTCTTATCAATTGTCTTTCTAGTCGTATCTTAGGATCAGTTTTATGACCGACGCTTTGGCCTATTTTGTGTTTCTAGACCATTCCGTACTTGCAACAACAACGTCGACTCAACAACGTTAACCTATCAAGTCGTGCTTGCCTTACGACCCATAATCAGAGACGCAACTACGAGATAAGACTCCATTCCCGTGTGACCGTGCTATAAGTCCTTGTTAAGGCCATGCCTCATAACTCAAATGAGACTCAATCATATCGCCGCCTCGTGGCCCTTCGCTACTAAATCATCAACTGACCCATCCAACTTGTGAACTAAGTGTCACTCGACCAACTTTGCCTTGCGACGTTTCCTGACTTAAACTCAAGACAACTCAAACCATAACTATGCAACTTATATGCCGACAACATAATACTCGATGCCACATCTCGTGCCGAAGCACGTCGCCTACATTGCAACCAAATTTTAGGCCCAACATTGTGTTCAAACTATACACACACATTCAACTCGACTCCTTGATATAGTGTACTCAATACTCGACTCAATCCAAAGGCATACTCGCGGATTGCCGCCCGTGCCGACTCATCTATATGAGATCACTAGCATGACAAGCTATCTTGGACACATAGCTGGTATAGGATGGACCGGTCACTGCAAGTAGCTAGCCCCGATGAGCATCCACTGAATACTTGTCTTTCGGCTCAGCTATCGCGCTCACTTTCACCCTCGGTTTTCTCCTAGGACGGAACGGTCCCGTGGCCCCGGGTTATCGTCCGAGGAAACAAATTGCCCTTGTTGACAAGTTGTCCAATGGCCATGCAAGACTCGACGCAAACTGACGTCTCACACAGTCATCCTTCTTTCAGTGTTACCATCTCTTTCAAAACCAATATCAAGACTTCTATCATTTGATACCCCTCGACGACCCACGGTCGCGAGCATTCTTTCCATGTTACCATATCATTTCATTCAACTCATGAATGCCTATTCGATAGTTCTTTCTCCAAAACTCATTTAATCAACCGTAGTTTATCCCTTAAACACTAAGTCCGTGCATCGTGCCTCAAACCGACTTACGTTCTACACGACGTTATCACCCAAGTCATACTCTATATGGCGGCCCCTGAGACGGTAAGACTATGTGTTCATACCCAATCGTAGAACTTGTAGGACCGTGCTTGCTACCATTCCGATAGCCTAACATAACTTGCCTAACTTAACGCACAACAATTCGACGAGCAAAGGCTGCATCAAGCCTCGTATTGCAGAAATGTGCCGCACATGCTTTCGACTTTTGAGCGACCAAGTCATTTGGGTGCCTAGACTTATATCACAAGTCGTGCAACGCAACTTAACTCATGGGACAAGCCAAGGCTATGCCAAGCCTTGGACGATAGGACCGTGCATGCTTTATGAAACATTTATGCGGGCGATGCTTGTGACTTAGGCTACGTTCATAACTTCGCCTACTCAACCAACTTTTCTTCTTCCAAGCCACGAGACGAAGGATAGTGTCATTTTCAAAGCACGCCGTGCACCAACTCTAAGCCGACCGTTGGACCTTTCCATATTCTAACTCAATTCGACCCATCGGGATTATTCTCTTATCTATGTTGATTCGTCTCTTCTATTATCAAGCCTACTTGTGCAAGTTGAAAACATGTGATTTATTATGTGAAGGCTAAGATGAGGCAAGTTCACCGAAACTACCCCATCTGAGCGTGCGGTCGCCTCGACCGAGCGATGTCTCTGAGCGATGTCTCCTGCATTTTAACAAGAAGAATGCCATTCTCCGTGTAACTAATACGGAGAATGGTATTCTCCGTATTTCTAACACGGAGAATGGCATTCTCCTGTGTTTTAACATTTGAATGATCATTTTCCGTGTCATTTAACACGGAGAATGGCCATTCTCCGTGTAATTTAGCACGGAGAATGGTCGTTCTCCATGTTAAATGATACGGAGAATGGTCATTCTCCTACATTTTAACACTGGAAATGGCCATTCTCCATATAAATTAACACGAAGAATGTCATTCTCCGTATTAAATAACACATAGAATGCCATTCTCCGTGTTTCTAACATGGAGAATGGCCAATCTCCTACGTTCTAACACTGGAATAACCATTCTCCGTCTTAAATTGCACGGAGAATGGCCATTCACCGTGTAAATTAAGACGGAGAATGGTCATTCTTCGTGTAATTTAGCACGAAGAATGGTAATTCTTCATGTAAATTAAGACGGAGAATGCCACTCTTCGTGTAAATTAAGACGGAGAATGCCATTCTCCGTGTTACTAACACAGAGAATGGTCATCCTCCGTGTAAATTAAGACGGAGAATGTCATTCTCCGTGTAAATTAAGACGGAGAATGCCATTCTCCCATTCTCCCTGTTATGGAGAATGCTATTCTCCGTGTAAATTAAGACGGAGAATGCCATTCTCCGTGTTACTAACACAGAGAATGGTCATTCTCCGTGTAAATTAAGACGGAGAATGCCATTCTTCGTGTTACTAACACGGAGAATGGCCACCCTAATGCAAAATTAACATTCTTCGTGTTCTAACACGGAGAATGGCCATTCTCCAGCATTTTATGGTCAGTTAAAACTTTGGAGGGCCATAACTTTTGACTGGGAGGTCGAAACGAGGTCCAATTTGTCGCAAAATGAGCATATCTTTGAGGAGCCTGAGATTAACCGCTTCTTCTTTAGTCGGCCTTTTGAAATTTTAGAATCGCAAAAAATGATGTTTGGACCTCCGTTTTAGCACTTTTACCGTTTGTCTTGGTCTTTCCAAAATTTTTCGACGAGTTTTTGAAGATTTTTGAGAAGAAAACCTAGATTCAAAACTGAGCAGCATATGGAAGAAGATGAAGTATCGAAACATTTTTTTTAAGAGTAGTTTCGTGGATGTTTTCAATAAATTAGAAGGAAGGACAAAAAGGTCATTCGAAACCCTCTTTATATATTTTTTGCTAATTCTGGGCACGCGATGAAATGTTATTGCGCAGTAGATTTTTCATAAATTTTTTTCGTATTTTGGGCATTTCATAAATTTCCCCATATAAATATCACCACATATATGTGAGCAGAGCAGCGCATGCTGTAACAAAAGGTTTCCTTGCTAATTAATATTAATGATTCGATACACATTTCTACAAAATAAATTAGTCAATGCTAATTTTCCGTTTATTAAATTTGAACTAAATAGAAATAGTCAAAGTGAGTTAACCAAAACAAAAAATTGTTAAAAAAGCATCAAAGTTTGCTACAATTGTAAAAATCGTATTAATTTTGGAGAATTTGCAATTTCAGCATCCAACCGGACTTTAGCGGGGTTGGGGGGTTATGGGTTTAGCCGGACTTTAAAAGTCCGTGTGATGACGTCAGGTGACGCGTACGATCGGACTTTTAAAGTCCGGTCTCTGCTTCAGTAACGACTATTTGCAACGGCTATTTTATTTAAGGGAGGCTGAATTTGCAACAGCTATTTTTATAAACCTATATATACTCTTTGTATACACATACTTTCACTCATCTTCCAAATTTTATCCTTCAAATTTATCTCCCAAATTTCATCCGGCACTCTTCTACAACAGCAGCTTACTTCCAATATGAGCAACGAAGACGTCAATTTCAACCCATTTTCTACTTGCGGATCGACGATATACTTTGCAGGCTACTTCTTTCTGGAGCAACAATAGTAAAATCTTATAGTCTTTTTTTTAAATTATTGATATATCAAAAAAAATTCATGGATCAAACACTGACATTAATCTGCTATCACGGAGGTGCTCTTAACTGATTATCGTACGAAGGTGGCACAACTAATCTTATTTCTACTTATCAAAGTATTTTATTTGAAAATATAAGAAATATTATTATAGAATGTTATTCTATTAACTATTCTTTTGTAATAAGCTTTTTTTTTCCGATACCTATTTAGTAATAGATAGTGAAGAATCTTGGAGATTTATTATTCAAAGTAATGTAGATGCATCTTGTATAAAAATTTATATTACCGCAACATTGACGAATATTAGCACAATTATTACTCATACTAGTGCACCTATTTTTAATAGCCAAAATTTACTTTCTGGAGCTAGTACTTCGAACCAAATAAATGTTGACAATGAAACTAGTGATGATAGTGCCGACCTAGTAGAAGATCTAGACTATTATTTACAGAAAGACGATGATCCTTCATAAGGTAGTACTCCTGAATTATTTTTGCATAGATAGTTTTCTTCCTCTTATGAATTTAGAAATTTTGTTCGAAATCTTGCAATTCGTTATAATTTTAGTGTTAGAAGTAACCATAACAATTCGACAAGAATTGTATACAAATGCAAATCTTCATATTGTTCTTGGAGAGTATACGCTAAAGCAGTTGATCAAAGCGACACTTTTTTAATTGAGACATTTGTATTACAACATTCTTACGCAAGTATGTTATCGCAAGGACAACATCGACAAGCTACTGCTAATTGGATTTGTGAAAAAATTATAGGTAAAATTAGAGACAATAATTCTTATAGCGCTTGTAATATTGTAAAGGATATTCTTAGAGAATTTTGAGTATGCGTTACGTATTCAAAAGCTTGGAGATCAAAAGAACTTGTATTATTCAAAATTAATGGTAGTTATATTGATGCATACGGTGGTCTTGAAAAATATGGTTTTATAATTATGGAAATAAATCCTGGATCAAAGTGTTTTTTAAAAACCGTAGGAAATAATATTTTTCAAAGAATATTGATTTGTTGGAAGGCATGTATAGATGGTTTTTTGCAAGGTTGCTTACCCGTTATTAGTGTTGATGCAACTTTTCTTACATCTAAATTTCAACGTAATTTATTTGTAGCATGTGCTCATGATCATAACTATCAATTATATCCAATTGTTTATTGTATTACTGAAAATGAGAATACTGAATCGTGGACATGGTTTTTACAATGTTTAAAATCTTCATTTGAAACTTGTTTTGATCGGTGGGATGCTATCTCATTTATATCTGATAAGCAAAAAGGTTTAATTCATGGAATACATGATATCTTTCCTAGCTCTCCATATTTTTTTTTTGCATTCAACATTTTAAACAGAATATGAGAAGTCAATGTACTAGTACATGACAATATCAAGTATGGTTAGATAAACTTGCCCGCTCTTATAATGATGTTAATGCGTCGGAATGGTTTGAAAAGATTAAATCTGCTGTTTGTAAAAACAAAAGTTGTTCTTTATTTCACAAACTTCGTAAGAAGATTACAATAGAATTCTAGGAAAGTACAACTACAGGAATCCGATCTGAAGACGATCGCTTTATCCCTTGGACGATGTGAACTTTGAAGACGGTAGCCTTTGAAGAATGCAGCAGCACTGTGGCAAGAACTCCTGATCTCAGGTGATGACTTGAATGATCTCTGATCTGATCTCGGCCCCATAATGAAAGACTTGAAACTCTATTTATAGAGTTCTGGAAATAACTAATTTTTAGTTATTCCGGATCGCGCAGGATGGATTGCGCAGACATTGAACTGCGCAAGCAGCGAACTGCGCTGGCAGTTACTCGATCGTGGACCAACTGTATGAGATGCGTGGCATTGTTTGATTGAAATGTGCTTGGTCGTGTATAGACGGTTGCCACGTGGTGAGCAATTGATGGCATGTAGGCCACGTGTAAATTGTCAGTTGTCTTGATGGAGTGCGCCACATGAACTGCGCTGGCTTCAGACTGCACTGAGATTGAATTGCGCTGCAGGGAATTTGGCAGACTGTGCTTCGATTGGGCTGGTAGCTTGCGCTGCATGTACATCTGTCCTCGAGCACTGTGCTGTACGAGAAACGAACAGTTTTCTCGTTCTTCGGGCTGTCAGCTGTCAGAAGATCTGAATTTCTGTCAGATAATGATGACGCAGCCACGTCAGATAGCGCGCTTGGATGTGTGCGTAATTTAACTTGTGCACTTGAATTGTTGTGCAATCTGTTTCCTGCGCAGTTCACTTGAAGGATACACAACTTGATTTTCTTTGTTTTTTTGATGGGTGCAACTTGATTTTTAGGACCTACAAGACCCCCTTCAAAGTTTTCAAAATTTGAAAATATTCAAAGTTTCGAAATACTTTGAATTTTGACTTTAAAATCAAGTTGCGCAAGTGATGCCTTGACTAAGCGTTTGGAGGAATCAGCTCCTAATTTCTCGGCACAATCTGAGTTGACTGTTACTTTTGAAAAACTATAAATAGTTCTCGTTCTTCTTTCTGTCATTCTTTACTTGTTTCCATTTGTTCGAGAGAGAAAAAGCTCCTGTGCTATCTTCGACTCTTCTCCTTCTCCTCCTCCTCCGTCGACATCAATGGCCCCCAAACGTTCAGCCGCCGAGAAGGGCAAAGCCCCCGCTGAGTCTTCGACTCGGGCTGTACCCCGGATTTCTCGTCACAAAGTCGGTCACCCTGCGCTGCAAGGTAGTCGATGGCCTCGATCAAAAAAACCCTTTTTAGGGTTCTTTAACATTGTCGAACCTTCAAACCTTTCTCTTTTTAGAGATTCGGTTGTATTGCGCCGCCCTATTTAGGGTTTTGGTTGCACACACACAATAGTTTTCATTTTTATGAAAACTATTTTCTTGCACAATCGGTGGAAAGCGCTGGCAAATGTTCAGCGCAATCTACCAATTTGTGCAAGTCTGTCCAGCGCAAACTGATGCTTTGCGCAAGTTGCTCAGCGCAATCTAATGACTTGTGCAAGTAGATGTATTGGTGCAACTGGATATTTTGCGCATGTAGACTGCATTAGCGCAATCTGATGCCATGCACATAGCGTAATCTGATGCTTGCGCAATTTGCTAATCTTTTGAACAAAATCTTTAATTTTACGTTTACTGAATTCTGTCTCTTTGTTTGATGCAGTTAATCTCAGAGAAGACCCAGAATATGAGATCTTTACAGGGACTCTGGCTGAACCTGAATTTAAGGAGGATCTGTCCCATGTAACATTTCCTCATTATGCCCTGCCATCTTTTCGACAGGTCATTCTAACAGCACAGGACATTGAGACATTGCTAAGTCTGATGAACGGGCAGCCTTTGCAAACTGCTGACGCCGTTACTCATAAGAAGTCTCTATTTCTATTTGGTGAGGCTCTTGATAAGAGTTCTCAGCCAAGGCCTCGAGTTGAACAAAGACTCTTTCAGAGAGGCGAGAAAAGGATATTGTTACTGGAAATTTTCAGGTGCCTTCCCCTATCTCGCTATGCTCATGCGAGTTATCCCAGGAGGATGGACTGGGATATAACTCCTCTCCAGTAAGCCAGAACGGGGAACATTTGTGTGAAGAAGGGGCCGAACAACAAGGATATGTTCTATAGCTCCTCTGAGCGTCACAGCTCCTTGCTCAGAAGATTGAAGCCCGGCTGTATTCCACCGGAGAACTCCTCCCTGCTGCTGCCAGTTAGAACACCGATCTTTGTGATTGAATTTGCGAAGGTTGAGGGAAGATATCCGGATCAGGACATCCGATTGACAGGTCTGGTGAATCCAGGTAACAAAAGATGGAACTACATAGCCAATTGGATATTGGCTCAGTTCGAAGAGAAGCTCAAGAAGATTGAGCTGTACCAGGCGGTATATTCTACCGTATACGGATTCCACCCCAACCCTCATCTGTTTCTCGCATTGGCGAAGAGGTACAACTTTAGGACAGAGACTTTCATGACGCCCTGTGGAGAGATTGGACTGGCTCTTCATGAGATGAAGTATATCTCGAGTCTTCCAATGGAGAATATCCCTTATGAGGAATTTGTTCCCACCAATGACGAGTTGGACAAACTTCGTCAGGAAAACGCTGATATGGTGGCCGTCTTCGAGAGCTCTTGTGCCACTACAAAATCTGTTCCTTATATTACAAGAGCGGTTCGTCAGGCACCTGCTATTCGACGAAATGGTTACCATATCTGTTCCTTAACCATATTATAGAGAAGAAAACTAAGGAACATGACAATTGTAAACCCAACTTCTTCAAGCCACTCAGCAGCAGTGAGGTGATTGGGTTGATGGAGGAAAATAAGGAGATGGATATTATGATTGATGATGATCTCCAATACCCTCCTTTCAAGACAGGAGATAATATTGAAAGTTTCATGAGGATGGGCTATAGGCCCATGTCAAAGGAAGCCCAGCTGGCGGGTTTCCTCATGTACTGGCTCCGATGATTCGTCATCCCTGGAGCAAGCGCCGTCGATCGTTTCCATCGAGGCGTGCGTTTTGCTGCCGTCCGCTTAGTCTTTGGCTATCGGATGGATCTTTTGTCGGCAATGACCTACCGAGTGAACGCTGGCCTCCGCCTGTTTGTAGATTTGATGCTCAAGGGAAAATACGAGAAAGGTAGCTTTCCGCGGTTAGAGCTGCCATATACATACTTATTCGGATGGCTGCTGCTGCATTATCCTGCTCTGATGAATCCCGATATGGGAGCAGTAGGCGGCAGCTTCTTAAGGAGATTTTCCAGGAGCAAATGGATATACACCAGTTTAAGAGATTGCAGACGGGCTCTGAATCTCGGGAAAGGGTGGAACTTCTACTGTGTTCCTCCTCCGACTGGCTATGAGCACATGGCTTCAAATCTGGTCGACTTGAGGAGGCAGCCTTTGGGTTATGCAGTCTTTGATTGGCTGAGGACAATAAGGCCGTCACACCTGGTCTACAGATTTGAAG
Organism: Iris pallida; assembly: GCA_029216955.1. Lineage (NCBI taxonomy): Eukaryota > Viridiplantae > Streptophyta > Magnoliopsida > Asparagales > Iridaceae > Iris > Iris pallida. Next base: position 1,662,654 of record JANAVB010041414.1, read on the forward strand.
ATAAATGTTATTTGGAACCCTATCTTCCCAGCCGCTTTGCCCGTCAATTCGGCTACGACCAGTTTCATGTAGGCAACGCAATCACGTGTCTACAAGGAAAAGGCTATCTGATTGATGGAGCCCGGGCATAGGCTTATTATAATGCTCGAGGTATCAGAACAACATTCTCAATGCCAATGAAGAGCGACCATGGTCCGAGGATGCTGTACACATATTCAATCTTCTATACATCTGCGAATACATCCGCCAAAAACTTCAGTCTCGCGGACAGCTTTGCAACAGCGGCCAGATTAAAGAAAGGAGCAACTGTTGTGTCGGCTCCTGGCAACGATGAAGAGCGTGAACCGGCCGATGCACCGTTGGAAGCTTCAAAGGAAGTCAACTTCCCAGAAGAAGTCAACGAACCATTACGCATTTCTTTGAAGGTTGTCAAATCTCCAGCCAAAGAGAGAAAGAGGAGGGTAGAGGAACCTTCTTCTCCTGTTGCTAAGAAGAAGCTAGTCTTAGAATTGTCAGAAAGGGTCACGACCCGATCACAATCTCGGCAGCAGGCCGAGTCAACTCAAAGAGAAGAGGCGGCAACCCCGACCTCTATCCAAAGACCGGTAAATGTTATAGATGTAGAGAGTCCAGAGAGACCTCTACACAGAAAGAAAATGGTCTTTAGAAGAAAGAAGGTAGTCACTCCTCGACCTATGTCATCGGTCGTGGCTAGTGCTATTGCTGGAGTTACAATGTCATCTCCTACACCCGCCCCTGAACCTGAAGCTTTCAGCCCAGAGAGGAGGGATGAGGCTGTAGAGACCATGGAGGAAGCCGTGGAGAAAGAAGATGAAGTGGTGCGATCTCCTACACTTGCAGTGGAGACTACCCAGCTTCCGGCTACACCAAGAACACTTCGTGATGAAGAGGATCGATTAATGATCGATGCTCTGAACGACTGTGACTTCGGCCTCCAGAATGATGTTGATCCGGCCGCCGCAACTGACAGCGAAGAAGCACCAGAAGACAGTGTGAGTAATGAAGATACATCAACAGAAGCTGTTGATGATACTTTAAATCCAGAAGAGGACGCTAATGTCCATGTATCCTCGGAAGCTGTTGATGACACGCTAAATCTTGAAGTGGATGTTGAGGTGCATGTGTCTCCAGAAAAGAATGCAGGTGAAGAAGTAACATATGAGGAAACTAGTATTACATGACATTATCAACCTTCTTTTCATAGATTAAATAGCTGACATCTACATTTTTATCCATACAGAACTTGAATCTTCCCTAGTTCCTCCCACATGCACTGATATAGTGCCAATAACGGTGATAGCTAGTGGTAGCCGACATTTTTCAGGCATCTCTGAGGCAGGTAGTAGCCAGCCAGTAATATCTGAGGCTACTTCTGCTAGGTTGGAACTCGTGTCAGCAGAGGACAAACTTGTCCCTGTACCTAGCAATGGTAAGATCACTCTTACTTTTGATCCTTCTTGCTAGTTGCTAATGACAGCCAGCTGATGGTGTTTGTTTGATTTTGCAGAGTAACACCTGGGAGGGGCGACTAGCTCTACCATGGCTCTATTATCTAGAGAGACCTCCACCCACATACAAGAAGCTGAACGTCCATCTGCACAGGCGCCTGCTGCTGCTTCGATGTCTATGGGAGTAGCTGCTACTCCTGGTGCTGTTGCCACTAACAGATTCATTATCGGTTCCTTTACTAATCTTTTCTTCAGTTCTCTAGGACCCTTAGTAGAAAGGGTAATGGATAAAGAAGAGGTTGGTTTCATAACTGTTAGGGGTCCAACCTCCTATCTGATAGCTGCCATCCGGAATCAAGGTGATGAAGCGTAAGCTGCTTACCTTGAGCACATCCTGGATGAGCTAGAGGAGTCGGTTAAGATCTACAAAGATCTAAATCGAGGGGAGATGGAGCCTTTGGTACAGGCCGAGTTTGAGAGGATGTCACAAGAGGTTGCAGTTGCGAAGGTTGATCTCCAGATTATCTTGGACACTTTCACTGCTAAGTCTTCAGAATATAACTCTCAAATAGAGATGATAGCATCTGCTGCCGAGGAGAAGGAGAAGAAAGTTGCTGAACTAAAAGCAGAATCTGTCCGTCTTCAAGAAGAGTTGAGACTTGTTCAGCTTGCTCTGGAGGATGAGGCCACAGAACATCAAGCTACAATTCAGCAACTTGACGCCCTGACCAAGGAAAGAGATGAATATGTCACAACTCATCAGGCTGAAATCTCTCGCAGACTAGTAACCATGCCGACTTTCGATGATAAGTCTGGAATGGAGGAAGCTAGGAGGCGAGTGATGGACTCTCGTGAGGAGCGACTGCAATCTTTAAAGCAGCAGATGACTAGCTTGATGATCCCGCCAGCAGAATGAGAAAGACTTTTTGTATTTTTAATTTTTGTGACATGTAATTTATAATGTCTTTTAATATTTATCAATAAAAAAATATTTTCTTTGTGGCTCTATTATTTATTGCATATCTTATTCAGATATAAATAATAGCGAAAAAAAATATATTCAGAGATGCAAGACATGATATATTTCTTGATTTTAGAAAATAATTATATTCATTATATCTGCTCAGAGGTATTGTGGACATGGCAGAATATAATTTATTAAATATTATTATTTCAGTAGACAACTTAATCAAAGATGACGAGTTGCTGATATGAACGAAATGAGTGATTCGTCAAAAGGTGTGAACGAAATGAATCGTCAAGATGAACGGATGGACCGTCAAATGAATGTAATGAACGGATGAACCGTCAGATAAATGAAATAAACGGGCGAACTGTCAAGCGAATATAATGAACGGGCGAACCGTCGGATGAATGGATGAACGGGTAAACCGTCGGATGAATGTAATGAACGGGCGAACCGTCGGATAAATATAATGAACGGACGAGCCGTCAGATGAATAGAATGAACGGGTGAACCGTCAGATAGATGAAATGAACGGGCGAACCGTCAGATGAATGTGATGAACGGACGAACCGTCGGATGAACGTGATGCTTCATTGTCTCACGAATATCTGTCTATAAATAGAACAGAAAATCAGACTGAATTATCACTTTCACTTTTCAACATAAAGATGTCGTCTGGAGATGCATCCAAGAAGGCTGAGATCGCCTCAAAGGTTGAAGCGGTTACTGAAGAACGTCCAGTCGAGCCGGCCCAGCCAAAGCAGACAGAGGCATGCAAAGGTTCGTCTGCACCCAAGCTGCTAAAGGACATCTTGGACTTCCTTCTTGAACCAGGAAAGACAGAGGAAGAAGAGGCCATGAGGATGGCTGCTTGCAAGTTCCTGGTAGGTTCGAGCAAGGATGTTCTCAACTCTTTTGCCGATCATGTTTTTGAGAAGGACGGTAGTGGTCCTCGTCCCAATTTTGAGAAGGATGATAGTGACCTTCCTTGATATTATGTACTATCATTCATGATAAAATAAAATCAAATTTTATTTATGAACTTGTTTGATGATTATAAGCAATGTCTTTTACATTTATACATAATACTTTTTGAGAAACTTGTCATTGATGGGAATCATTGCAACTCGACCATCTAGCTCAGAAAGTTGATAGGCTCCATTTGAGAAGACTTTGCTCACGATATATGGACCTTTCTACTTCGTATCGAACTTGCCTTTACTCATATGAGTCATAGTCATAGGACGTCTGACGGTTAGAACAAGCTCTCCTTTCTGAAAGGCTCTGACTTTAACATTGCGGTTGAAGGACTTTGAGATACGGGTTTGGTATAACAAAATATGCTGTTGATCCAATAGCCGTTTCTCGTCGAGTGCTTCCAATTCTTGGAGTCGAAGAAGGTCGTTGTTCTCTGTAGTGAGCTCATTGACGATGGCAATCTTTAAGGACGGAATTTGAAGTTCCAGGGGTAGAACTGCTTCACAGCCGTACACTAAAGAGAAGGGTGTACAGCCTGTAGGGTTGCGGACCGTAGTACGATAGGCCCAAAGACATTCCCCAAGATTTTCACTCCAGTTTCGTTTGTTAGTAGACACAAACTTTTTGAGGAGCTTGATGATAGTCTTGTTGAAAGCTTCAGCCAGGCCATTAGCAGCAGGATTGTAGGCTGTCGAAGCGACATTATCAATCCGATGATCATCACAGAACCTTGTGAACTTTTGACTGATGAACTGAGGTCCATTGTCATGAATGATTCGTCGAGGTACACCAAATCTATAGATGACATGATGTTTGACGAAGTTGATGACACTGCTGGTCTTGACTTCAGCCAAGGGTATAGCTTCGGCCCATTTGGAGAAGTAGTCGGCTATTGCCAGTATGAACCGATGTCCTTTAGAAGAAGAAGGATTGATGGGACCTATAATGTCCATGCCCCATGCTTCAAAAGGCCAGGAAGCAGCAGTCGGATGAAGGAACTCTGATGGTTGATGAATAAAATCTGCGTGGATCTGACAAGCTCGACATTTCCTTGCATATTCGATGGCATCAGATACCATAGAGGGCCAGTAGTAACCCATGCGTCGGATACGATCTTGTAGCTTAGGACCACGTTGATGTGCTCCACAGACATCATCGTGAGCTTCACGCAATACTTGCTTTGCTTCATCACCAGCAAGACAGCGCAAAAGTAGGCCGTCATAAGTCCGCCGGTAAAGAGTTTTGGTGGTTTGATTGTAGTAGAACCGCAGAGACCGTCGACGAATACTCGTAGCTTCCTTGGGATCTTCAGGAAGTATGTCATGAACTACGAAGTCGATGAAAGGAGTTCTCCAATCTTTACTGATAACATTGACTTCAGTAAGATTATTGAACTCAATATTATGATTATTTTTGATGCAGAATAATTCCCGATTAGAGACAACCACCACCTGCTGTCTTTTGATAGGGATGGCTAAGACTGCTGCAAGATTAGCTAAAGCATCTGCTTCAGTATTGCAAGCTCGACAGACATATTCGATGAAGAAGGCTTTGAATGATGTAGCCATGTTGATCGTCGCTTCATAATAAGGCACTAGATCTTGATGGCGAACTTCATAGGTTCCTCTAACCTGGTTAACAACCAGCTTGGAGTCACCATAAACTTCAAGATATTCAATGTCTAGTTGTTTAGCTAACTGAAGACCAATGAGTAGAGCATTGTATTCTGCTACGTTGTTGGAACAAGGTTCATCTAAGGAGTAGGCTCTTTGAATAGCTGACCCGTTTGGAGAAACAAGGACAACTCCAACTCCTGCGACAATGGCACCATTAGGTCCAATCCTGGATGCACCGTCAAAGAATAAACGCCAAGTAGGAAATTCTTCGGAGATCATATTTGATTCCAATGTCTCGTCTGGAATTTTATCATAAAGTTTGGATGTCTCTGGAACATGATGAGCTGCTAAGAAATCCGCCAGTGCTTGACCTTTGACAGACTTTTGAGGAACATATACCATGTCATATTGGACTAGCAGAATGGCCCATGTAGCCAGCCGAGAATTGAGTGTGCTAGGCTTCTTCATCAGTATCCGAAGAGGATTAACTCGAGATATGACATGAATAGTTTGGCCAATGATGTAATCCCTCGTCTTTTTAACAGCAAACATAAGAGCTAGGCATTCTTTTTTGACCGGACTATAACGGTGTTCGGCACCAATCATAGTACGACTGAGATAATAGATGGCCTGTTCGTGACCTTCTTTGTTCTTTTGGGCAAGTAAAGCACCCAATGAATGATCCATAGCATGGACATACATTAAGAATGGTATACCTGAGATCGGTGGCACCAAGACTGGTGGGTTCATGAGATATCGTTTTATGTCATCGAATGCTCGTTGACATTCTTCGGTCCAGATGAAAGATACACCCTTCTTCATTAGTTGAGTAAATGGTCTACAGCGTCCAGACAAATTCGAAATGAACCTCCTGATGTACGCAAGTCGACTTTGGAATCCTCGTAGCTCTTTTAGGTTGCGTGGAGGACGCATCTCTTGAATGGCTTTGATCTTCTCGGGATCTGTGTGTATACCCTTAGAGGTAATGACGAAGCCGAGAAATTTGCCACTAGAGACACCCAAGAATGACTTGGTGGGATTCATTTTGAGTTGGTGTTGGCGCATCAGATCGAAGATAGTTCTCAAGTCTTGGATGTGATCTTCTTTTAGACAACTTTTAACATCAATATCGTCGACGTAGCATTCGATAGTCTTGCGCAGATGATCTCAAAAGATGGTACTTATGGCTCTTTGGTAAGTTGCACCAGCATTCTTGAGACCAAATGGCATTACGGTATAGCAGTAGACTCCGCGAGGAGTGCGAAAAGAAGTATATTTTTCATCTTCAGGATTCATCCGAATCTGATTGTATCCGGAGAATCCATCCATGAAGGATATTCGCTCGAACCCACAGGTGTTGTCAATCATGACGTCCGTGATAGGGAGAGGAAATTTATCTTTTGGACATGCTTCATTAAGATTCTGAAAGTCGATGAAGGATCTCGAACTTTTCCGATTTTCTTCAAGACTTGAACGACGTTGGCTACCCAATCTGGGTGTTGTTCTTCTCGGATAAAGCCACAAGCGATAAGCTTCTTGACTTCATCGTCGATTGCATCCATTATTTCTAGCTTGAAGCACCGTTGTTGCTGTTTGACCGGTTTTGTATTAGGCAGGATATTCAATTTGTGCGTAGCAACTTTGGAATTTAGACCTGGCATGTCTTCATAGCTCCAGGCAAAGACGTTAATGTATTCTTGAATAAGAAGAATTAATTCTTGCTTTTCTGTCTCTGGAAATTTCTTGCTGATGAATATTGGGCGAGGTGACCTGCTTTCTCCTACATCAATTTGAACCAATTAATCTTCGGTAGGAGGTTCTCGTTGTTCGAATCGGAGTTCCCATTGGGTATCCATTCGTTGAGCCCAAGGTTCTGTTTTGGGATTTTCTTCAATATCTTCGTCATAGCCTTCTGGAAGTTCAACGGAGACCATGTTAGAAGATACGATCAATCGATGAACTTGACCGATGCTTGTGTCAGAATTCCATGATCTGGAATCAGAAGAATTAGAGCGCTCTTCACCATCGGATTCAGAGGCTGCTGGAGATAATACCGGAGGTGAAAATATCTGAGACCTCTTTTGGTCCTGCTATAGTACATCTCTGACTTTCCTTTCGGAACAACCGTACGGAAAGGAGTTCTTCTACCCTTATCGTAGTTGAGGCCATTCTTGAAGTCATAAACCAACTTTCGAATGATGTCTTTTGATTGTTGACTGTAACGACGAAGTTGAAGATGCCCCATATCGTTACTTTTGCTATCATCCGTATAATTGAATTTTTGTTCTGGTCCTTTACTAAAAAGTATCGGACTCTCGCCTCTCTTTCGAGAAGGGACAACAAAGTATAAATCCTCTGGATGTTCGAGTAAGACTTCTGTTTGAAGAGACTGTACAACTCCCATTGTAAATGACTAAAAGCTATCTAACGTATCCAAATAGCACTTAGCATGATAAATGACATCAGTATACTGGAAATGAGATGCTTTTTCATTGATTTGTACATCTGTATTTACAACAGGACCTTTAGCCTTAGCAGGCTTGGTCAGATTGATTACAAGGGGGGGAGAAGAAGAACGTGGAGGAGGATTGGACTTATTACGATGGAGGTCGATAACAAGCGGCTAAGAGGAGGTGAGCTCTCTTTTATCCTTGTTATGAGATAAATCAATAACAAGTGGCTCAGAAGAGGTGAGCTGCCTTTTTTTCTTGTTACGACGTAAGTCAATAACAAGTGGCTCAGAAGAGGTGAAGTCCCTTTGATCCTGACCATCATCAGTTGGTTGCTTCTGGACTGGCAAGTGAATAGCCAGTGGATTGGAGGATTGAGGACGAGAAACACGCCATTTGACAAGTATGATGAGGGTGTCATTAGGCACTGCTTCTTGTTCTTCCTCAGTGTCCAGAGACAGTACTACCTTCATGAACTCATCCTTATACATGCGAGCATCGTTGCAGTATGCTTCGACACCTTTAAAAGGATAGAGATCAGCAACCTCCTTTTGAACTTCTCTATTGTCATCGACATATTTAAAACATTGATAGAGAGTCGAAGGAACAATGTTGTGTTCATGTAAGAATGGTCTCCCCAACAGAGCATTATAAGAAAAACCATGGTTGTCTATGATGTAGAAGGTCACCTTTGTACGAAGATTGTCTATTTGGAGTTTTAGGCAAATCTTGCCCAGAGGTTCACTTCTTCCTCGGTTAAACCCCAGGATGGTGGTGATTGTACTGGAAAGACAATGTACTGGGATCTTCAGTGCATCTAACATTGTCTTCGGCATAATGCTGAGGGCAGACCCTGGATCTATCAGAATACGATCGACTTTTATCGAGTCGACATATCCTGTATAGTATAGAGGACGGTCATGCCTATTGTCTTCCATCCGCATGTCATCCTGTGTGAAGGTAATGTTTGGAATTAACTCCAATACACTATGACAATGGAGGCAAGAGACAGGCTCTGCCTTTGGCTTCTTCAAAAGGGTTAGACAGGTTTCTGCCTGCATGAGAGCTTCACTCAGAGTTTCTCAAGTTTCTTTGGAGAGACGCAAGAGCTAAAAAATTGACAGCCTGGCCGGTGTATTGGCTAGTTGGGCCAAGATATCAAAGTTGTAAGGCTTTTCAAGTCCATAAGGAGATGACTTCTTCAAAGGTTTGTCGAAGCGGACTTGTTGTTTGCCTTTGTCGGCTTACATCGGCTTGGGATGAGTGGGTTCTACAACGGATGAGGACACAACAAGGATATCCTCAGTAGAAACATGCTGTACTGGAGCGGACTCAGAAGAAGAAGCAGGGTTGTCCTGAGCTTCAGGATACTCCTTTAGATAGGCTTTCCCTGATCTGGTGCCCAGCAGGATTTTCTCTTCAACTATGGGGTCAAAAGACACCATATTGCAGATTTTTGTTTTGCCCTTGGAGCGTTCTTTCTTCTTGGAGGAAAAGGGAACATCGAACTCCGAAGCAAGATCAGGGTGAATCCACATAATCTCGCCATTGTCAAGAGACAAGGGGACGAGACCTTCACTTCGTGGAGGAGGAAGATTTTCGATCTTAAGAGTAGCTTTGGGGATAGGGATGACACCATACTGTACCATCTACGGAGGGAAGTTATCGAACTGAACTGAGACCATGTTTGCGGACGAGGTTCCCTTGGTGGAGGTACAGAAGGAGTAGAAGTAGACGTAGGTGGAGCTACATTGACCGCCAGAGATTCTTTGTTCTTCAAGTTGATGTTCAAAGTTTCTTTTCCCTTGCGGTTGTTCTGGCGATTACCACCACTCGATGTCGGGTGTTCATCCCGGTCGGGGTTAGACATGTGTACCCTTAGCTGCTTGAATTTGTCAGCACTAACTTCAGCTGCTTTAGCGTTGACAATGAAGGATGGCCAATCTTGGAACTGAGTTGACCCCGTCCACATGCTGATGATAGGCAAAAGATTTGCCTTGCAGGTGTCTATAGTCATAGTGGCCGAAGTTCCAGGAGGCAATTTTAAAGCTTCTCGGCGGAACCTTTCAATGAAACTCTCAGCGATTTCATTATGCCTTTGTTTGATTTTATTAAGGGCTGACATGGTCATGTCATTGATCCCCTCATAGAATCATTCCAAGAAGATTTGTTTTAGACCTGAGAAAGAGGTGATACAGCCATCGGGTAAACTTTTATACCAATCGTATGCTACGCCAGCTAAATAGCCGACGAATACTCTGGTAAGAAGAGCATCATTTGGCTGAAGTTGGATAGTCATTACCTCAAAGTGGTTAATGAACTGACTAGGAGAAGTGCTGCCATCAAACAGAGAGATTGTTGGAATCTTGTACTTTGGAGGAAATGAGACTTCCTTTCATTCAACTGGGTAGGGTTGTTTGATCCCCAACCTCTGTAAATTGTCCTTCTCTTTGAAGGCCTCGAATTGAGTGTGCAGGAGTTTGACAGCTTCATTAGCATCCTCCAATGATGTAGAAGGAGCAGGCTGAATCAGAGTATTAGGGGGAGAAACAGCGTGGTAAGCACTACCCCGAGCACCTAACTGACTGGGTGTAGGTTGAATCTGTACAGGAGGTATTTGAGGAGACACTATCTCCAGCCCTGCATTGACAGGCACCGACGATGCTATGATCTCAGGATTTGTAGCAGGTACAGTTGGTGGTACTGTATGTTGGGCCACGATGATAGAATGCATACTTGTAACCATTTCAGCCATGGTCTTCAACTTGTCTTCTAGTGCATCTATTCGCTGTTCTTGACTAGCTGAACTGGAAGCATCTGGGTCGTCAGTGACAACATAAGCTGTCACTTCTCTGGGTACAGTGGAGGACACTGTCTGTTAAGAACTTTCGCTGTATGCACCATAGTCGGAGAAAGAATCATCTTCTGAATGAAAAAGAGGGAGATAACCGGAAGGATATTGGAGAAGATTCCTTTGACCGATTGTATCTCGGCTTCGATATCTGGTATGTCGAAATACTCCTTCAGAAGATTCTTGGAGTAGATCTAAATACCGCTGGCTGGGCTTGCGAGGCTTGCCATGCTTAGAGCACTTCCTATCCCAGTGTCTCGAAAGGTCATGTTAACGGAAGCGTACAACACTTCGTCTTCATCTTCTGACATTGGTTCAGAGTTTATAAAGTTCAGACGATCGAAGACAGATCATTTTGTTGTCTGACAACAACACTTGATGACAATCTTGTGATTACAATAGTGTCCAAGTGGTTGCACTAGAGGTGTTAAGATGTTGTCTCATTTTTGTTTAAGGTATTCTCGGAGATCAGGAACGATGGCGGGACGAGAAGAAGTCCGAGGGATATGTTCTTTGACAACATTCGGAACATGGTTCCGGTTCTTCAAATGTTTTGTCCCTTGAGTGTATAGGGAAGTACTCATTTCATTAGCATAGGTGTCAGGATTTTTGATCTTGGAAGTTTGCCTCTGATGCTGGTTGATCTTCGGCATTGGCTGTTTGCGTTTCACTGAAGTTGACCTATTGAGATAAGTTCTTAGATCAGTAAATTCACCCCCAGGGGTTTCTGTCTGAGACACCAGCAATTTTCCCTGTTTTGAGCAGGATATCCTGAGAGTTGGGAGATCTTGGAATTCTGCTACCGGAGTAGGCAGAATACCTCTTTGATCAGTACACTTCCCTTTGGCAAGGAGGAAAGAACTCTTGTTTGAGAGAGTTCTTGTATTGACTGGTGCCGAGGCACGTTCAGATTGATCTTCTACGCTAAAAACCGAGAAAGACTGAGAAAAGACCAAAGGGCCTTTTCCTTTGTTTTGTGAAGAAGGGTTAGCTAAAGAGCGTTTCCCTCTGTTGTCTTCTAAGTCGTGGAACGAGGAAGTCTGAGAAAAGACCAACGAGCTTTTTCCTTTGTTCTGAGGCGGAGGAGGAACAGTCAACAAACTACCCCCAGTGGATTGCGCTGGAGCAACAGTGTGTTTGGAAAGAGGAGCAGAGTTTTTTCCCTTGCTGTGATAAGAAGAGAGATTAGCCAAAGGGCTGTCTCTCTTAGACTGCACTGGCGCAGCTTGTGCAGGAGTTGAAGTGGCAGTAGGCGCATTGGCAGGTTGCACATGAGGAGCTTTGACAGATGGCCTTTTGGCCACAGTCACAGCAGCTTGCGCAGCCAGAGTCTTGATTTCAGAGTGCTTGAGTTGCTTTCTGGTTGCTGGAATGGTAGACTGTGCAGGCAGAGTTGCAGCCAACTGCGCCAGGGGAAGAGGAGTCTTATACTTTGACTGAGCAGCATAGGAAGTGGTTTGTGCACTGGAAAGGGAAGCAGCATACTGCGCATGGACAGTAGAAGCAGGCTGTGCAGCAGTTTTAGGAGCAGAGACAGCAGACTGCGTAGCAGAGACAGCAGGATGCGCAGTAGAGACAGCAGGCTGCGCAGAGGGTTGTGCAGAGGACTTTGGAGTCCACACTGAACAGACTTTGCCCTCAGCAGAAGTCACAGTGCGCCGAGTAGTCCCAGAGTTGATCATCGCCTCGTAGGCCGTCTTGTTGACCTTTACAACCAGCGTCTTCTGCGTCTTTCCGATAGACGCAACGTCACATTGAGTTGTCACTTCCTCGTCGGAGGAGAAAGTCGTCCCCAGCAGAGTCGCCATTTTGTTTGCAAAAACAAAAGTTGTTCTTTATTTCACAAACTTTGTAAGAAGATTACAATAGAATTCTGGGAAAGTACAACTACAGGAATCCGATCTGAAGACGATCGCTTTATCCCTTGGACGATGTGAACTTTGAAGACGGTAGCCTCTGAAGAATGCAGCAGCACTGTGGCAAGAACTCCTGATCTCTGGTTATGACTTGAATGATCTCTGATCTGATCTCGGCCCATAATGAAAGACTAGAAACTCTATTTATAGAGTTCTGGAAATAACTAATTTTTAGTTATTATGGATTGCGCAGGATGGATTGTACAGACATTGGACTGCACAAGCAGCAAACTGCACTGGCAGTTACTCGATCATGGACCAACTGTATGAGATACGTGGCATTGTTTGATTGAAATGTGCATGGTCGTGTACAGACGGTTGCCACGTGGTGAGCAATTGATGGCATGTAGGCCACGTGTAAATTGTCAGTTGTCTTGATGGAGTGCGCCACATGAACTACGCTGGCTTCAGACTGCGCTGAGATTGAATTGTGTTGCAGGGAATTTGGCAGACTGCACTTCGATTGGGCTGGTAGCTTGCGCTTCATGTACAACTGTCCTCGAGCGCTGTGCTGTACGAGAAATGAACAGTTTACTCGTTCTTCGGGCTGTCAGCTGTCAGAAGATCTAATTTTCTGTCAGATAATGATGGCGCGGCCACGTCAGGTAGCGCGCTTGGATGTGTGCGCAATTCAGCTTGCGCACTTGAATTGTTGCGTAATCTGTTTCCTGCACAGTTCACTTGAAGGATGCACAACTTGATTTTCTTTGTTTTTTTGATGGGTGCAACTTGATTTTTAGGATCTACATCTGCTAATATTGACATTTTAATTGGATTGTTGGCACAAACGATAAAAATCGTAACTTTTCACATTGGATTACTGCTTATACACCATGTCCTAAACTAGATATTAACACATCTAACATTGCAGAGAGTTTTAATAATTGGATTAAGAATTTGCGTGATAAACCAATCACCATATTGCTTGATGACATTAGAGCTAAAATCATAACTATGCATGAAAAACATAGACAAATTGCTGAAAACCTGGATACGCTCAATTGTCCTAGGATGCTCAAAACTATGGCACGTATTAAAAGAGAGATACATCATTTTCAAATGTTTCATATCAATGCATTTAAATTTGAAAGATGTGATCATGAAAGTAGTGTAGGAGCGTAAAAAGTGCTTCACAAGAAGGGTCAAAGTGATAGATCAGTCTACTCAAATTGATCCCCTTTATGCCAAGGAGAGGCTAATCACTTTACGCCTGAAGCAGGCTGATCATTTTTACGCTTGGGTCTACACCTATGATTTTACGCCAAGGACAGAGCAGCCTCTTTTACGCTGGACAAAGCTGTCAAATCTCGCTTTTAATGCAAACTCTGACATGAAGATATTAATGATGGCATTTACCACAGAATCCAACGGAATTTGTCTCATACAAAGACCATTGTTGTCGTTTATGTGGATCGAGCTACTTTACGCTCACTATATGGTTTCTTTTACGCACGAAGTTTTACACGAGTTCTTACGCTCATAAAACAACGTGTGCGTAAAGTCTATTTGAGCCATTTTTACGCTCAAGGTTATTCAATAACCACTTTATGCGGGAAACCTATGACAGAGCTATTTTACGCTCATCTTACTGCTTTACGCCCAGAGGATGTTGGGGTTATTTTTACGCCCTATTCTTTCTGACCAGTTTGGAACGTGGTTTGCCTACATGGCCTTCATGCCACATATTTCGAAGAACGTGTGTACATGCATCTTATCCTTACTGAGCTAATGGGACACACGTCAACATATGCAGAGGATGGCTTCGATCATGGGTGGCAGTTGTAGCGTAAAGATGGAACTTTTGCTGAGTTTTTACGCACAAGAGCCCAAGTCTACAAATAGACTCATTTTTCTCATAACACAGGACAGACAGAGACATGAGAGAATACAGAGATCAGAACTTCAAGATTTTGATTCTCCGGAGCATTCTTCTTCAACTTTTCTTTCAGAACAGAGTGAAGCAAAGTAGGAAAGCATTCGGCCTCGCCATCAGTGCCCAAGTGCGTCGATACCTTTCTGGTGACTTAGTTCTTCCAAGTTGTTCTACTTTAAGCAGTGATCTTCATCATCATCATATGGTCCAAGGAACAAAGTGATCATTTACAGATCAGACTTCCATAGCAATACTTTCCCAGAATCAAATTTGTACTTCTTGTACTTTTTCTCGTTTTATTTTCAAAATTCAACTTTTGTTTGGAAATTTTGTTAAGTGGAACAAAATGACGACTCTGCTGGGGATTAACCTTCTCCTCTAACGAGGAGGCGATTGCTCAATATGATGATGTTTCGGTCGGTTCGACCAAGAAGACTCTGGTTGTGCACTTCGACCAGACTGCCTATGAAGAAATGCTCCGAACTGGGGGTGGTTCTCGCCACTCCAATGTTCAAAAGTCTCGCAAAGCACGAAAAGTTTGGATTCCCAAATCCAAAGTGGTTTCTGATCTCTCTGTTGCTTCTGATGACAAGAGAATTCTTTCCACTCCTGTCGTAGGGGCTCCCGTTCGTAACGAGGCAGTCCTTACTTCAGAGTTGCACTCAAAGTGTGACGATTTATCTCCTATTTGTAACGGTGAAGATAATCAGGTTTCACACCCACTGCGTAAGAATCAAGTTTTACGCTCAGTGGGTAAGAACCAAATTTTACGCTCAGTACATAAGAATGAATCTCCCATTCGTAATGGGGCAGACTCTAAAGTTTATGCTTCTGAGTGTAAGAATCAGTCTCCCGTCGGTGACGTGGTAGGCCCAAATAAATTACGCTCCTCGCGTAAAGCAAAATCTCCCGTCTGTGACGTGGTAGATAATCAATTTTTACGTTTTACGCGTAAAGGTAAGTCTCCTGTCTGTGACAGTGTAGATAAAATTCACAACGATATTTGCACATCTAATGTGAATGTACCTAAACGTGTGCAGCATAAAAATGTCGTTGGTAAAGCTTCTGTCCTACACCAACAACCTTCTTATACTGCTTTACGCAAAATGCCAAACTTATAAATTACACGCCATGAAAATGGAGTCCTTCGTGCTAAATCTCAAGATTTACGCACACAACTCCAAACGCGTAAAAATGTACAGTTTGGTTCTGCGAATGCAGCCAGTAATCTTCTTTATACACAAGGGACTAAACGTTTTTCTGCCCCAAATGTAATAAAGAAGAATACTCCATCTGTTCCTTCTGATTTACGTGAATTGCTAATACAAAAACGTAAGAACAGACAATCTCCGGTAATATTTTCCCAAGAAAAACATCATTGTGAATATCACCAGGTTGTGATCAACTGTTGTTGTTCGACTTCAAAACGGTCAGTTTTTGATCGTTTAAGTTTTAACTCGCCTCAACATCAAGCTGAAGACCAAGAACATGAGCTGTCATATGTGTCAGTCAACATGATATCTCATACTAACAGAGGACGACATCCAAGACAGAATATGTCCCAAACCCCAGGTCAACAACAGTTCAACAGGCTTCTTGATTCCTTTGAAGGAGTATATCAGAATACTCAATCAAAAAGACAAAGACAATTGCAGACTTCTGATTCAGAAGCTGGGGGTACTCAATCTTTTGAGTCTGATACCGATAGTGTGGATTCATACTTCTATACTAATCCCTCTATATCTTCAAGAGAGGTTGAATCCTACGCTGTTGGAGATGAACCAGAGACGTCATCTGCTAATACGGAACAACGTCTCACTACCGTGGAGCAATCATTGAAAGACATGCTCAACATGGTACAAAGCATGCATCAGATAATTTTGAATCAGCAAACTGCTCAACCTACAGTAATAACTCCGGTACCAGTAGCAGCACAAACTCAAGATAGTCAAGGGGCTGATATATATTTGAATATTCAAGAGCCTGCTGTTAATCAAAATTCTGTATCTCCAGATCCCATCATTCCAGAAGATGTACCACCTCCAGTGGGGGTTACTGTACATCCAACGACTATTCAATCAAATGTGCTTCCTCAAACCAGTGAAGCCATTCAAGCAGTGCGTGAACTCAAAGCACAGTTTGAAGTTTTGAGGCACAAAGATCAGCTCCAGAGGTTAGGGATTAAGCAACCTTATCCTCCTCATTGGAATGATGTACCCTTTCCACGGAAGTTCAAGCCACAATCCATGGTTTTATTCGATGGAAAAGCATCTCCCAGTCAATATATCAATTACTTTCATATTATGACTGTACACTTGCAGAAAAATGATGCTCTTCTCACACGAGTGTTCATCGGGTGCCTGACGGGTTCAGCTTACGACTGGTATCGTAGCTTACCCGATAACTCTATTTCGTCTTTTGACGAATTCAAGGCAATGTTTCTCTTTCGCTTCTATGAAGAAGGTATGGACATGGACATGTCCTCCTTGATAGAAATCAAACAAAAGGAGAAAGAAGATACTCGGACATTCATTGAACGTTTCCGACAAGCTACTCTAAAGATGCCTCCTGGTATGCCAGATTCTGCATTGATTGATACATGCAAGATGAATCTGCGACCATCTATTGCTGTCTTCACAGGTTCCCAATTCACAGATTGGGCTTCGTTTATCATAGCAGCAGTTTCTGCCGAGACCAATGGTAGGTTGGCTCGTGAACATGGAATAATTTTTGCCTCAGATGATAGAGGAAAGAAAAGTAATCCTGGTAATAACCCCGGCAATCGTAATATGAAAAGAAAAGATACTCTTATGGTTAATCTCTCCAAGAACAAAACGACGCCAAATAATCAAAAATCTTCCAGGCCAAAGGAAGAATACTCTTTTGACGAAAGTGATATCCCAGGGATATTTCAATGTCTGGTGAAAAGTGGTAAACTTCAGATTCCAGAGCCAAAAAGGTCTAATGAGGTGAATCTGACTGACAATCCCAAATATTGTATCTATCATAGATACATTAATCATCCTACCAGTGCTTGCTATGTCTTGAAAAAGAAGATCCAAGAGCTGATAAATGGTGGCGCTATCGCTTTAACCAATGATGACCATACGGTTACAACCAATATGGTTTCTCTTCAGTTTGGGGATAAAGATCGTAAATATCCCAGATGGAATTATCCCAATTCCGAAGGCGACGATAAAGATCGTAAATATCCCGTATGCCAGGGAAGAAAATACAGGATTGCTGCCGCTCACATTGAAGAATGGTGAAATTATGTGGGTACATCCTGACTTAGTACCTGAGTTGGAAAATGAAGGTAAAACTTTAAGATCCAAGAAAGGTAAGAAAGTCAAAACCTGCAACATGATTTCTCATGTTATTTCAAATCCTGATGACTTGGATCATCTATGGGATGGCCTTCCTCTAGAAGATAGACTGAAAGGACTAAACATCTGTCCTCCAAGTCTAGCTCCTCCTACCAAGCTCAAGCTTACTCATCAGCAGTGGCTAGTCATGAATAGTGTTCCTTTATACCGGGTACAACAAGTCTTTGCTGCTTGTGAAAAAGCTCCAACAGAGATTTCTCCTCGTATCCCGAATCCTTCTCCTCCCTTAACTACAGAGATGTCTATGCTTCATTCTCCTGTAGTTGCAGAGGTTTCTTCCTCTTCTTGTGCTAAAACACCTGTCCAAAGTTCACTGCCTATCCACTTGTATAGTCAACAATCTGTCCTTCTCATGAGGAAGATGGGTTACGACTTTCAAAAGGCAGAAGGTTTGAATTATGATAAAGGAATACGTCTTCCTTTACAAATTCAAAATCAGAATTCTACTGCTGGATTGGGTTCTGAAGTTCCTTGTAACAACCCTCACAAGAAGAAGGCTAAGGGAAGAAAGACTAAATCCTGTAATATGGTACTTCCTTCTCCTGAGTCTGAAGAAGAATCTTTTGCTGGTACAAGATCTGGAAAAGAGTACCACAAAGACTATGAGGGATTCTCCAAAGAAGCAAAAGAGGTAGTGGAAACTCTACCAGTTCAACCTTCTCCTGTTCCTGTTAAACCGTCTGTGGTTGAAAAGGGGAAACAGAAGGCAGTACGATTTGATATCCCATTGAAGTCTGCTTCCAATCAGGGGGTGGTGATAAAGCCTTACAAGTTTGACATTCTAGCTCAGTTAGCCAATACTCTGGCTAGACTATCTATATTTGAATTGCTTCGCCTTTCCAGAGAAAGCAGATAGACTTTGAGCGAAGCTTTACTTCAAGCAGATTCATGCTTGGCTCAACTCAAGACTCCTGATAATATACCAGTGTCATGTCCGCAATGTCATAGTATGATGGAAGCAATTCCCAACATCACCTTTACACAAGAGGATATGCTATTAAAACACAACAAGCATGATAGGCCTCTGTGCTACACTGGATATATCGGATCCACTGAAATTGACAGGATTTACATTGATCCTGGGTCTTCAATTAGTATAATTCTTCAGAGTATGCTAAGACCCCTGAGGATTCCTACTAGTGAGCTGACTTACACTAGTACTACGATAGTCGGTTTTAACTCTGGCAAGAGCAAACCACTGGGGAAGATTCGTCTGCAGATTCAGATTGGTGATCTTCAAACTATGGTAACTTTCTATGTTATCAACTCGGACGTATCCTACAATATTCTTCTTGGAAGACCGTGGATTCATGAGCACAATATTGTGCCTTCAACTCTTCACCAATGTTTCAAATATGTGGACTCCCAAGGAGTTGTGAAAACTGAGTTTGCTGATATTAATCTGTTCAAGGGTGTCGAAGCCTACTTCTCTGATTCAAGGCTTTATAAACAAGAGCATGTGAAAGATATATCATACATGGCTGAAGATCAATCATCATCTGAGGATCAGTTTATTAATGAAGATCCACCAGAGGAGCAACCTTTGAAGGTCATAGTCAAGGGACGAATCCAATCCCAACCTGTCAATGATCAACCTTTGATAATCAAGGTTAAAGGAAGAACTCAAACTTCATCTGAGGAATCAATAAATATTCCTGCTAAGAGCCAAGTTCAACCTTTTATGATCAAAGTCAAAGGACGTACTTCTTGTACGAATGATCCAGAACTACCATTGATTGTCAATCTTGGCAAATCTATGCAGAAGACGGATAATAGTCCACTGATGATCAATCCGAGGCGTAGCAGTCAAATCATAAATGATATAAATATTGATCAGTCTATACTTTTTGATATCAATGAAGATTTCCTTTTTGAGTATATGGCTGTCAAGTTTATCGAAAGAATGACTTTATCTTCTGATAATCAAAGTCATCGATATAAAGACGACATCGAGCCAGAAGAAACTTTATACATCGATCATAAGGAGAATTCTTTTCCTCCTCATGTCGATGTCGGACCTTATGCTCAAAGGTTCCTAACATCTTCTCCTTATCTTCTACCTGTGGCCGCTTCATCACAAGCTTGCGTAACTTTTAGATGTCATGAAGAATCTTATTTCGTGGTTTCGTCTGATAAGAAAAACAAGCGCCAAATTGTGTTTGGCCTGGCTAAAAATATCCTTATTGCTCAGACAGATGAGCTGAAGGATAAAGGCAAGGGATGAATCCGAATTGACAAGTATAGTCAACAATCTATCAAGATTATCCAGAACATGGGATATGACTTGAAGACTATGCAAGGTCTCAATCAAGGCAAGGATAGACGATTACCATTATGTGGTGATCCGTTTTACCAAAAGACTCGTCATGGATTGGGATATGATCCGTCCCACATGTTTAATGACAATATACAAGAAGAATTCTCTTCTAGCTCTTCACAATCATCAAATTCGGAAGGAATTCTATTCATCGAATCCGATATGTCTCGTTTCTCATATTGTGAATCTGGATAAATATTCTCAGTCAATATGGTTCAAGCCGATGATAAATCAGAGCCATTTGAGAATGATCCTTGGGCTCAACAGATGGATACTCAATGAGAACTTCGTTTTGAACAACGACAGCCACCTACAGAAGATGAGGTTATCCAGATTGATGTTGGAGATGGAATTACGTCCAAACCAATATTCATCAGTAAGAATCTTTCTGAAGATGAAAAGGAAGAGCTGATAAAACTTATCAAAGATTACATTGACATCTTTGCATGGAGTTATGAGGATATGCCAGGACTAGATCCTAAAGTTGCTACTCATAAACTCAATATTTTACCTAATGTCTAGCCTGTAAAACAACAACAACGGCACTTTAGACCAGATATGATGGATGCAATTGAAGCAGAAGTCAAAAAGCTGATTACATGTGGCTTTGTTCGTGAAGAACAACACCCAGATTGGGTGGCCAATATTGTTCCTGTTATGAAAAAGAACGGAAAAGTCCGAGTTTGTATAGATTACCGAGATCTTAATACGGCTTGTCCAAAGGACGAATTTCCACTTCCAATTACTAATGTCATGATAGACAATACATGTGATTTTGAACGCATGTCTTTCATGGACGGATTCTCAGGATACAATCAGATCAAGATGCATCCAGAAGATGAGAAGCACACCGCTTTTCGTACACCTCTTGGGGTCTACTGCTATACAGTTATGCCGTTTGGTCTTAAAAATGCCGGTACCATATATCAATGGGCTATGAGCAATATCTTTCAAAAACATCTACGGAAGATAGTTGAATGCTATGTAGATGACATCGCTGTTAAAAGTCGATCAAAGGATGATCACATTCAGGACTTGAGAACAGTATTTGAATTGATGCGCCAGCATCAATTGAAAATGAACCCTACTAAGTCTTTCTTAGGGGTTTCCAGTGGTAAGTTTCTAGGATTTGTCATTACCTCTCAAGGTATCCATGTTGATCCTGATAAGGTTAAAGCAATTCTTGAAATACGTCCTCCTCGTAATCTGAAAGAACTCCGTCGCTTTCAGGGCCGTATTGCTTATATCAGAAGAATTATATCTAATCTTTCTGGGAGATGTCAACCTTTCTCCCATCTATTAAAGAAAGGGGTATCTTTCGTCTGGGATGAAGCGTGTCAAAAAAGCCTTCAATGACATTAAACAATATCTTATAAACCCGCCTGTTCTGGTACCTCCGGTGATAGGAAGACCATTTTTGCTATATGTTCGAGCCTTGGATCATTCACTTGGCGCTCTTCTGGCACAGAAAAGTGATATGGGTCATGAACAAACAATATATTATCTGAGCAGAATGATGGTCGGAGCTGAACACAGATATACTCCTGTGGAAAAGGAATGTCTAGCTTTGGTTTTTGCCGTCCAAAAGATAAGGCATTATGTCACTGGACAGACTATTCATGTCATCTCCAGAATAAATTTCATTCGGGTATTGATGAGAAAACCGAGCATTCTTAATTCCAGGTTAGCTACCTGGGCGATGTTGCTCACTCCTTATGACATAATTTATGTGCCTCAAAAATCAGTGAAGGGCCAAGCGTTAGCTGATTTCTTAGCTGCTCATCCTATACCTGAAACTTCAAAGTTATATGAAGACATTCCAGACGAAGTAGTGGATTGTAACATGACTGTAAAGAATGATATATGGCAATTATATTTTGATGGAGCATCACGAGTGGGACCTAAAGGCAATATTGTCTCTAGGGTAGGAATTGTTTTGGTTTCTCCTGACAAAATGGTCATATACCGTGCCTATTCTCTTAATGAGCCATGCTCTAACAATATAGCAGAATATAATGCTCTATTGATTGGTCTCCAAGTAGCAAAACAATTGGATATTGAATTCTTAGAGGCTTATGGAGATTCTCAATTGATCGTTAATCAAGTTAGAGGGACTTATGAAGTCAGAAATCCTGATCTCATCCCCTATCATCAGGTGGCAGTCGAGTTGGTCCTATCATTCAAAGGATTCTTCATTGAATTTGTACCACGTTCTCAGAATATGGAGGCTGATGCTCTTGCCAGCTTAGCTGCAGACTTGGCTGTCCCAATCCGAAGGCAAGATACAATTACTTTGCTGGATCGAGACTTATTATGTGTCAAGAATAATTTGTACATTGAACAAAGTTATACTACAGAGTCAAATTCTCAGCATAAGGATTGGAGAACCCCATTCGTTGATTATGCAGTTCATGGGATTTTGCCTGAAGATCCAAAAGAAGCTGCATCAATCAAAAGACGATCGTTTCGGTTTTATTATGATTTGTCTTTACATATGTTATACCGACATTTCTATGATGGACTCTTGCTGCATTGTCTCTCAGAAAGTGAAGCTAAACAAACACTGCGAGAAGCTCATGATGGTGTTTGTGGCGCTCATCAACCAGGTCCTAAATTACAAGACCGTATTCAAAGAATGGGGTATTATTGTCCTTCTATGATAGCAGATGCTGTAGACTATGCCAGAAGATGTAAAGCATGTCAGATTCATGCTGATTTTATTTATCAACCATCTGAATTTCTACATCCTACAGCAGTCTCTTGGCCCTTTGAAGCTTGGGGTATGGATGTCATTGGTCCTATTAACCCTCCTTCTGTCAAAGGACATCGGTTTATACTAGCTATAACCGATTACTTTTCGAAGTAGGCAGAAGCAGTCCCCCTTGCGGAAGTGAAAACATCTAATGTGATCAGTTTCATCAAGCACCATGTCATTTATCACTTTGGGATTCCTCGACGGATAATTCATGACAATGGTCCACAATTTGCCAGTCAAGCATTTTATCGATTCTGTGACAAGAATCGAATTCAGAATTTGGCTTCTACGGCTTATAATCCAGCTGCTAATGGTTTAGCTGAAGCTTTCAATAAGACAATCATTAAACTTCTTAAAAAGTTTGTTTCTTCTAATAAACGTGATTAGAATAAAAAACTTGGAGAATGTTTATGGGCTTATCGAACAACAGTCCGGACTCCTACTGGTTTTATACCATTCTCATTGGTTTATGGATGCGAAGCTGTTCTCCCATTGGAAATTCAGATCCCTTCTCTACGAATAGCCATTGCTAATGAGCTAACTACAGAGAATAATGATCGCTTACGACTCCAGGAACTTGAAGGATTAGATGAGAAGCGTCTCCAAGCACAACAGCACATTGAACTATATCAAGCTCGCATTTCTCGAACTTTTAATCGTAAAGTCAAGGAGAGGGTATTCAAAGTTGGGGAGCTTGTATTAGCTGTTCGGAGACCGATGGTAATGACTCATAAAAGTAAAGGAAAATTTCAAGCAAAATGGGAAGGCCCTTATGTAATTGAGTCCGTGTTTTCCAATGGCGCCTATCGATTATCAAAGCCCAATGGAGATCTGCTCATGATGCCGATCAATGACAAGTTTCTTAAGAAATACTATGTATAAAAAAAGGATGAAAATAAAGTTCCCTTCGTTATTGAATACATAGTCGGCCAATGCATAGAAGGCGTCGTTTCCTGAACTCATAAAAAATTTGCAGACAGCCATCATCGACGCTTCTTCTTTAGGAGTTTTTCCTGGCTCTACTAAAAAAGCAAGGATGTCTTCGGGTGGCTTGGGCGCAGAAGAGCTTCCACCTATTTCGGTTGAGCCTGATGAGCCTGATACAGGGGGCTCAACGGGAAACGTGTCAATGATGCCCTCGATTTTCCGGGGAACTTCGTTCTTTTGCTGTACATCTTCGGAAGACATTTCCAATAGAGGAGCAGAAATAAGAATGAAATGATTACAGAGAATTCTCACCTATTTATAGAGGAGGATTACTAATGAACTAGTCTCTGAAATTGAAAACGACTTTTCATTTCCGAAAAGACTCGTCTGTTCATGTTACCAGGTTCATCCATTTAATTATGGAATTGAATCGTCCTTTCTGTTCCCAAGAAATACGTTGATTCGTCCACCGTTTTGACGTATATGCTCACAATATCTGTCTTCTTATTCCCCAGCTACCAAGGTTTGGTTAAGCTGACTTCTTGTTTCCTGGGAAAGGGATTTTATATCTTCTATTTTATCAATTGATTAGAAAGTGGGATTCGCTATTTATCATGTTTCCATGACATCTGAATAAATATTAAATCTGCTTTCTTTTTCTATCTATCACTTTTATTTGACCTCTGCATAGATATTAATCTAATTTTCGTTTGAGTTCATATATGCTATTATGTCCATATTACCTCTGATAGTATCATATACTCTAAAACAGAAAATAAGATTTTATTTATCTATCATGTCCATATTACATCCAGATAGATACAAATCATTGATCATAGAAGAATCATTATTTCATTTCCCATATCATCAAAAAAGTCTATTACATTTCTTAGACTTTCTTACAAGTTATAATGGAAATCTCTTACATTCTTGGATTTTCATTTTATACACCAACGATAACCTAATAGAGATCTATTTCTTCTTTGATCTTCTTTGACGGGTTCGTTGTTGGTGGCAATTCCTGACTGCCTGAGCTCCAGTGGCAACCAGAATAGCAGGAATCAAACTCTGGTCTTCTCTCTCAGACGAGAGGAGAACCCCAGAGTATGGCAGCCCGAAGACGTGTTGCTGCCAATATAATTGGTGGATTAGTGGCGGCACCTCAAAGGAGATAGGAATGTATCCAGCATTGGGATACGATTCCTAGTTCTGCCATAAAAGGAAATCTACTACCCGATTTCTCGGGGTAGAGTTGACTCCACCATCCAACTCTCCGTGTATAAAGGCTCTTCCTACCAACAGAGGAAGACCCTTCTATCTCACGAAGAGTTCTGAGTTGTCTGATTTGCGCATCAAAAGCGCATGAGCTCCCTGATGTTGATGTCAGAAGAACGCTCCTCACAACGTCAAAATCGCCAATGCCGGTTCTGGAAAAGCTGTCCAGCTAAACTTCTGCAGAAAACAACAAAGAAGAAGTGTTTTAAAACAGAAGTATTATCAGATGCATATTAAACGCTAACTAAAAACAGATCACAAGGCTTTTCACGCCAGTGCTTCAGCAAGGCTTTTTACGCCAGTGACTCAGCAAGGTTTTTTACGCCAGTGATTCAGCAAGGCTTTTACGTCGGTGATTCAGCAAGGCTTTTACGCCAGTGATTAAAACAAGGCTTTTACGCCAGTGATTCAGCTAGGTTTTTACGCCAATACTTCAGCAAGGATTTTATGCCAATGTTTCAGCAAGTTTTTTTACGCTCGTCAAGAATTTACGCTCATGAATAGATATTTTCAACAAAAAAAAAATTTTCGAAGACAGATATTTGCTTACGATCGGACTTACCACTTAGGTCAAATGGTTTGACTCTAATAGTGGATGAATCTACATCTGGTGATTGGGCGTACAAAGGAACGCCACTGGAAAGCATCGCCATTGTCATTTGTTGGAGAACGACATCACAGAAAGTTATCTTCAGAGGAATGAGTATGAGAATATATAAAACATTCTCGGCTATTTATAAAGGCTGAAGAACTATTGGGATGAGTCTATTTCGGGGGAAGATCCTATTTAAAGGCTCTCGTAACCACAAGATAGACGCCACGTGTCAGGTTTGTTTCTTGGGAATGAACAACCATAGAAGCAGTCAAAATAAGTGTTGAGCAGTTCTATGTATCAAGTAGATGAGATTAACATCAGACTTTATTTATAAAAAGGGGAAAAGTGGACCCCTACATATAAGAGAGTCGCAATACATGGAATTTTATTTTCCTTCTCCTTCGTTGGACTGACGAAGGGAGGCACCTAACTCACGCATGTTGTGAATCCCGGAGCGACGCATCAGATTTAAAAATGCTTCTGCATCTCCTGAGCCCTCATATGCAGTCGGGGGACCACCATCGATGCGACTGAAGACTGCTGGAGTTAATCCGAAGCACGCTACAAAGTTGCGTGCTCGCTCAAAGTCAATCCTTGAGCCCGAAGCCTCTTCATTGTTAATCTCCTTCTTGGGCGCCATGTCACTATGGAGATGAATGACAAGAGTGAAGAATTTCTCCTCATTTATACGGTTAAATCAACTCTCCATATTCCTCATTGGAAACTGTTCATTATAAATGCAAACTCGGGAAAACGAAAAGGCATTCGAAAGTTTCGAAAAAAGAAATTCATTGTGACAATTAAGTGTTGACCGACACTATTGGAAATTATGCCGACTATTGGACATCCCCGCTTTTACGCGGATGGCTGTTGCGTATCCCGAATTTTACGCTGGCAGATCAAATCTCAACTTTTACGCTTCTGTTCAAAGTGTTTCAAATTTTGGAGATATTTGAAAACTTTGAAGGGGATCTTGTAGGAGCGTAAAAAGTGCTTCACAAGAAGGGTCAAAGTGATAGATCAGTCTACTCAAATTGATCCCCTTTATGCCAAGGAGAGGCTAATCACTTTACGCCTGAAGCAGGCTGATCATTTTTACGCTTGGGTCTACACCTATGATTTTACGCCAAGGACAGAGCAGCCTCTTTTACGCTGGACAAAGCTGTCAAATCTCGCATTTAATACAAACTCTGACATAAAGATATTAATGATGGCATTTACCACATAATCCAACGGAATTTGTCTCATATAAAGACCATTGTTGTCGTTTATGTGGATCGAGCTACTTTACGCTCACTATATGGTTTCTTTTACGCACGGAGTTTTACACGAGTTCTTACGCTCATAAAACAATGTGTGCGTAAAGTCTATTTGAGCCATTTTTACGCTCAAGGATATTCAATAACCATTTTATGCGGAAAACCTATGACAGAGCTATTTTACGCTCATCTTACTGCTTTACGCCCAGAGGATGTTGGGGCTATTTTTACGCCCTATTCTTTCTGACCAGTTTAGAACATGGTTTGCCTACATGGCCTTCATGTCACATATTTCGAAGAACGTGTGTACATGCATCCTATCCTTACTGAGGTGATGGGACACACGTCAACATATGCAGAGGATGGCTTCGATCATGGGTGGCAGTTGTAGCGTAAAGATGGAACTTTTGCTGAGTTTTTACGCACAAGAGCCCAAGTATATAAATAGACTCATTTTTCTCATAACACAGGATAGACAGAGACAGGAGAGAATACAGAGATCAGAACTTCGAGATTTTGATTCTCCGGAGCATTCTTCTTCAACTTTTCTTTCAGAACAGAGTGAAGCAAAGTAGGAAAGCATTCGGCCTCGCCATCAGTGCCCAAGTGCGTCGATACCTTTCTGGTGACTTAGTTCTTCCAAGTTGTTCTACTTTAAGCAGTGATCTTCATCATTATCATATGGTCCAAGGAACAAAGTGATCATTTACAGATCAGACTTCCATAGCAATACTTTTCCAGAATCAAATTTGTACTTCTTGTACTTTTTCTTGTTTTATTTTCAAAATCCAACTTTTGTTTGGCAATTTTGTTAAGTGAAACAATTAGTAGACGATATATAGTGGATTTAGGAAATAAAATGTGTACATGTTATCGCTGGCAGCATACACTTTTACCATGTGTAGAAAGCTATTATCCTGAACAATTTTCTGTTGAAAAGCTTAAAAGTGTATATGCGCCATGTATGCAAGGGATTCCATCTCCATATACTCCAGAAGCTGAATTGGTAAGAGGTGAAATTGGAGTACCTAACGTCGGACGTAGAGCCGACAGACCCAAAAAAAATCATTTTTTGACAAGGGAGCTGGGGACAAGAGATCTTCATTGTAGCAACTGCGGGTGCATTGGACACAACAGAAGAAAGTGTACGAGAGCACCAAATTTGGGTTAACATTAACATTAGAACTTAAATAGTTTTTACGCATCCACTACATCAAAGTCAATAATCACCTCTATGCATCCTATCATAGTGTCAACGATCGACTGGCCTAAGACCCAGTCTAGCCCGCCTAGCCGCTGTTTGCTCCGGTGTCTCACCTGGCAATGGCTGATAGTCATCGCCGGCCTCTTCTGTAGTGGTCTAAGTGTAAGGCGGTGGCGGTGTGTCAAATTTTGTCCTGTAGGTATCCTCAACAAAATACCTCCAATCAAATTCAACGGTGTTTGACGGCGGCAGGGTCGGCTGCGAAGGATATTCCCATGACCCCGCGTTCCACTCTCGATGAAGCTGTGACCAAGTCATCTCCTCCTGCGACTCAAGGCCTCCCATCAAATCCACCGGTGGTTGTGATGCACCAAAGCCAGCAACGAGTATACGAGAATCCTGAGGCGACCAGGACTGCTCCGGCTGATATAGCTGCGGCGGGCCCTCCCCGGCATATGGATGCGACGGGCCCTCCCCGACATATGGATGATGTGATGAGCCCTCCCCGGCATATGGATGCGACGGTCCCTTCGTCGAACCCTCTCTCCAACAACGTGGGTGTCTCTGTTGAACATGACCAATAGGCTAATCCTCAGGGATCTCCAACGGTGGCACAGGGGGCATATGTAGTCGACGGAGCTTTTGCGTCGATGACTGTACCAGTGAATGTAGATCGGCTGAGGGGTCCCGGGAAGCGGCTTTCCATTGCTCCAGCTAAAATGAAAAATATACTTGTGTTTAATGCAAAACACACATAGCCATGTATATATCATTATTTATTTGATTTAGATTTATGCACATACCATCGTATTTACTTACATGGTCCTGATACGATGACTAAAATTATTCATTGCTCGTTGAGTAACCCGAGCCTCCTCATAGACATATCGGCGATTCTGGATGCACGAAACACCGTACCAGATCAAGAAGTGATATGTGCCATAAACTGCATTCATTGTACAAAAATAAAATATAAGCTTTACTAGAAATTTGACCTTATCTATAAGTATTATAATTTGTAACTTACAGTCATTGTCATCATCCACAACTGCTGATATGTGGGTCACGTCATGCGTGGCATATCGCTCCTCCCATCCTAAACAATGTAGCTGAATTCGCGCTTTGATACGTGATCTTCCAATACTAGAGGGCAGAGGGTCTAACGGTACGACTTGTTCCAACCCTAACTATCGCAGGACACGATCAGCGGGATGAAACATAATGTATGAATTGTACATGACGTAATATCTATGTCTACTACTCTCAACAGTATCACCTATCACCTCCTGCAGGCACGATTGAGGAGTCCAGTTTACCTATGTCACATTAAAATATTATAGTTCATATTGTATCGACAAAGCTAAAGTGAAATATAATTAAGATAAAATATTTACCTCGGGTACAACTATTGTATCGAAATTATTTCGATAAACGGATACCACTCGTGTAAGATAATGAGCGGTATCCATATTGTCGGAGTTCTATCTAACTCCTGCCGGAAAGATCCGCTGGCCTAGTGGGATGCGGCTAAGTGGCCGACCGATAAAAAAATGTTCATATGACCATAGCTGCAGATCAAAAATATTTGCGGTATAAAAAAATGTATAATAGACATAAAAAATTTACTCGGTTTGTCAATTGTACCTGTATGAGAGACACACAGCCAGAGATACCCCGATGCAAACTTTTTCCTTCTCTAACAGAAACAAAAGTAGTCATCGAACTGTAGAGATAGGCCAAGACTGCTGCACCCCAGGAATATTGTGTATGACGGCCCAAGTTTTCAAAAAGGGTAGCAAGTAAGCGGAAACCTTGTTTGCCGACCCATCAGAAAATAAAAGACACCCACAGAGGCTTAATAAGTAGGCTCTGGTGTAGCCTTTTACCTGAAAACGAGAACATTTGTTGGTATTAAATTGGAATATTACAATTCAAGTGTACAAAATATGTATGACGTACCTGCGCATCGTCTGGAGTAACATACTCGGAGCCGATGTGGTCAATATGCTGGAAATTAGCACGAAGGCAAGTGAGCTTGATACCAGCACTGCGACCTTGATCTGGTACTAGATCACGTCCTAGATACTTCCTGATGAGGTCTTCCATATGTGCACTCTCATCAAAATAGACAGGGGTACCGTTAATCGGTAACCCCAAGATCATCGCCATGTCAGCCAAGGTGATCGTAATCTCACCCACCGAAAACTGGAATGTGTTCCGTACCGGCCACCACCGCTTGACCAGACTCAAAATAAGATCCCTATCGTGACTGTTTGCCATTAAAATCTTTTGATTGAAATTTTAATTACAAACAGAACAATGTTACAATGTAGGACTTAGACGTAGTCCTAGGAGAACACTTTTGTCTATCTGGGTCCCTTGTGCCGATGGAGCGAGTGGTAATGCGTTGACTCCGTTGACGATCTGACGACGGTTATCGGTTCTCTGAAGGTTTGAGTTGCTCTGGATACTGGAGCTCACGGAGAAGAAGAAGACGTTGAGTGTCTGTATCTGCCTCTCTGTGTGTGTGTTCGTAGGTCTGTTTGTGGATATCTCTGTTCGTAGATGTGTGTGGAAGAATGAGATGCTCCCTCTATTTATAAGCAGCAGGTTGGGCTTCTCATGCGCGCATAAGTAGGATGCCCCGGTTTGTGGGAATGCCACATGGTGATTGCTGATGGAGGCGCATGGGCGATGCGCTCTGATTGAGGAGTTGAATCCTTCCTGTTGCCTTTGTGGGCTGCGACCGAGCTGACACGTAGCAATGGAGAGGATCTTTCAGTTGCTGAGATCTTGGGTGATTAGTACCCCTTCATAGGCTGAATCGAGTCAAAGGACACGTGTCGTAGGTCCATGGCTCAAAGATCTCGGATTTAGTGGAGAGTGATCAGATAGGATGCGCTTGGGATTGGACGCATGAGAAGACTTAGGCTTGTAATCTTTAGGAGTCACGAACCAGTCTGGGCGCATGGCTTTTGAGGCGTATGCGGGACTTCAGTAGTGACTTGACTTCTGTCTTTAGGGAGCAGAGAAAAGTCTGAGGCGTATGGCTTTTGAGGCGCAAGCAGAGATTTGGGAGCATGGCTGCGGAGGCGCATGCGAAATGGTTGGGCAGCCACGTGGCTTGTAACCGCCGGAGAAAAGTAATGATGATGCTGACGTCGACGACGTTTCGTCTTCTGAAAAAGCTGTCAACTGTTCAGTCCTTGGGAGATGTGCTGCCAACTCTGTCAGACTTCAGCATTTAATGTTCTTTGACAGGTGATGGGCCTTTGAGTGGGCACATCGATCTGCGTTCTACTAGGTGTCACGACCCGCACCCATTTTTTTTAAACGGATACGAGACGTGTCCAAGCCAGCCTACGTCGCAGTATCAGCGGTAGAACGCTGTCACGGCCATGAAGATCAAAATCACAAATAATGCTCATTCACATAATTAATTTAACTTACAATGATCACAAGTTTTATATTTGTAGAAAAATATAAAATTGTACAAATAAATGAATGACTACAACTCAACTATCTAGATAGTCTCTAGGCTTTCGTCTGCAAGTACACCCGTCACACCCCAAGCTAAGTAAATCCACGGCTAACCTGAAAAATATTGGTTTCCAGTCAGGAATGGAACGAGCACAATTCATTGAATGCAATTTCAAATAAAAAAATAACTATAAAATAAAGGTTAGACATCAATTACATATTTTTGAAAATAAACAGGAAATACGGAAAACTAATAGCAAATAAATAGACACAAAATACTTTTCCCAACGGTTAGAAGTACCTTTGATATGTGATAGGTCTGGGGCACTACACCGCACGGTCTACGAGGTCTACTTGCATAAAAAATAAGCACTGTCTACGAGGTCTACTTACAGAAAAATAAGCACTGTCTACGATGTCTACTTGCAGAAAAATAAGCACGGTCTACAATGCAACTTGCAGAAAAATAAGCACGGTCTACGGTCGGATCACACATCCTTGGTACTTCTCATTCCCGACTCAATAATTTATAATAGAGTATAAAAATCACATAACCAATGACTAATCAATGAAATATAGTAAAGATCAATATCGAAATGCAAATAATAAACTGTACTCGCCTGTGGTCCTCTGCTGGTGAAATCGATAATCTGAGCTACTCAATGTGCCACAATAGTCAAAACCCGTAAAACAGTTCCCGAAAGCTGAAATAAACATTACCAATATTCTTAGAATAGTCAAATAAGCTAGAATCGCCTGTCCTTAAGTCCAATTCTGGACACAGGGGTAAAACGGTAATTTTGGGCCAAAACAGTATCCGCCGTTGGACCCGCTTTGCACCAAAAAATGTGGCAGAGTCAACGGTCTCTAAAGTCGTCAAACTACATGACTACGGATCTAGTTTCCCGATACGAACCCAACCGTATGTCCAAAGTTGGATTTCGGTGGGCCGTGCACAAAATCGCCCGTTGAGTCGGACCATGGGGCCAGTAACGGTCTCTAGGTGTTCTAAGCGTCATTCCTAATGTTGTCTAATTACCTTAAGTTCCTAATTACATGCATGGTTGGTACAATAACGAAACCAAATATTTTATTCTCGACCTGCATGGGCCACCATGAAAAACATGTCACAACCCGCTACCCAAATTGTTGGGCCGGGCCGAGTCATGTCCAGCCTGCGCTTGAGATAAAGCGCAGTAAGCTGTTCTAGAGATAACAAGATAAGACTAAATGTGCTAATAGTTCTATAAGTGAATAAAAGTCATAAATGCTCCAAACACAAAAGTCGTCTCATATAGTAATAAGTCCAAGTACAAGTCTGAAATGTAAAACTGGATACATGTCCAGTTACAAAATACGTAGTCTAATACATGACTACACTAAATATCTCAAGCAACTACGCAAACTAGACGAGTTTTCCTGCAAGTACATCCTCGTAAGATAAAGCCTGGTCCTCGACAGTAACTCCATAATATGAGTCGCAGAGTAACTCCTCCTCAGTAAGGATACCTACAACGTTATCCTGTCAGGACGGGAGCTAGTACTGATTCTAACAAACTAGCATATGAAACATGGAAATGAACATAAGAGGAATAACTGGAAACATGGTACCACATAATCTATCATGGCAAGGACACATATCTCATAGAGACAGATGTATATGTAATGTTTAAAACTGTAGCAGGTACGTGATCGTCAATAGGTGTACAATGTGCAGGGGCACATAATGAAATGTACTTCCGTACAAGTGATAAGGCGATAGATGT
This sequence comes from Iris pallida, assembly GCA_029216955.1. NCBI lineage: Eukaryota > Viridiplantae > Streptophyta > Magnoliopsida > Asparagales > Iridaceae > Iris > Iris pallida. The sequence continues at coordinate 1,695,738 of JANAVB010041414.1, forward strand.
ACATACGTACAAATCTGCTTTGAGATAAAGCCTACGACAAGGTATACATATAAAATGTCAACCTTGTTCGGTACATACGTACAGAGAAGGGGGCATGATCACGTACGCTACTTAACAGTTTCCCCATAACCCAGATTCTAATCATGTGAGAGATACATAAAGACTGTTCTAAGCATGGTAGTAACTGAAAGTACAATATGTGAATATCTAACTTGCTAACCCAAGGATCAGCATTTAACATGGTTGGATTTGCAGTTCATTGATGTAACAGTATGTAAAGTTTATAGAAAGTACTTGCCTCTAGCAATACAAGCTGCGATAAAAATGCTATAGATGCCTGGTAACTCGTCACTGTAGAAATAAATACATAAACTTAGTTTTTACACTAAGCTAAAACACTAAGACACTATTGGTGCAACACGACTTGTGACTGGACACCTAGCTAAAATGATAACTTTAGCATAGGAGACCAATATGGGGTGACACAATACTATAACTAATATACTAGGGTCTTTACACTAGTGTGGGGTGAGGTTCAATGCGGCTATAACTCAAAATAACACAAAAAGTTGCAAGTCGTAATTATTCAATAAATAAATCAACTGTACATTGTGTTTCAATAATTTTTGAGATAGGCAAAAAGCTCAATTTTACATAAAATAAAATACCAAAATGATCCTTGTTAATTATAGAAATTTATTATAATTTTTTTGGAATTTATTACCAGTACATGTATTTTATAAAAATCAGTTTTCATAAGTACACAGAAAGTGAGTTCTGGTTCCATATGCCAAAACAGTGGCAAAACTATAAATTAAATTCTGTAAAAATTATACTAAATTAGCTAAATTAACATAGTATCTAAATATTATTTTTCCAGAATTTTAATAGCAATTAAAGTATTTTTAGAAATTTAAAAATAGCATGGTACACAATCTAAAATTAAATAGTTAATTATCTGCGTATTTTGTCCATATACATAATTTGAACCAAAGTTCAAATACAGGACCCAAGGCCATGAATCAAGTCTAATATGACTTGTACAGGTCTTGAATGTGTGAAAACATATTTGAGCCCAAAAATCCATACTAGGCTTGGACACCAAATGGTTGCAGTAATTAAAATACACAAAAATACAAAGTGGTAAAAGTACAAAATAAATATTAATATTTTAACAAGGTAAAATTATACATAGTAGTCATATACATATGACACGTATATTTACATATATTAAAGTATAATATATGTACAATATTACGTAAATTATATAGGCTAAACATATATATATATATATATATATATATATATATATATATATATATATATATATATATATATATATATATAAGGAAGTGTATATATATATATATATATATATATATATATATATATATATATATATATATATATATATATATATATATTATATATATATATATATATATATATATATATATATATATATATATATATATATATATATAAAATCTATATATATATATATATATATATATATATATATATATATATATATATATATATATATATATATAAAATATATATATATATATATATATATATATATATATATATATATATATATATATATATATATATATATATATAGAAATAAATATATAATATATATATAACAATAAATATATATATATGATAATAGTAAAATATAATATATATAATAGTATACATATATGTACGCAAAATACATATATATATACACTCATACATTAAAATGCTAAATATAGAATATATATTTATACATATATAAATACTGTACATATACGTATATATAACAGTATATATATATAATAAAAATATATATACAGAAATACATATAAACATATATATATATATATATATATATATATATATATATATATATATATATATATATATATATATATATAATAACATAAAATAAAACAAAAAGAAAAAAAAGAAACAGAAACAGAACATAGGGGGGTTCGAACTCGGCCCACTGGGTCGAGTTCTCGGGTGCGGTCGGGCTGGCCGGGGGTCAGCCCGCTCTGGGTGTTAGGGTTAGGATTTAGTTTAAATTTATTTAGGTTTCTTAATAATAATAATAAAACGTGATATAACAAATCCTGTGTCCTGACAGTTAGGGACACAGGAGTCGCGTGTCCTTGCTAAGCACGACACGTACGGGTCTTGTCTTCCGTGTCCGAGCACTGGACTAGGATTCTCGTGTCCGGGCGAACCACATACGTGTGCACGAGACACGCACGACACTGATTCGACACTGCTACTTACGTGTCCAGCTTTGGGGAGGGTTTTCGAAGGCGCTGGACGGTGGAGGAGACAGCGTGGTCGCGGCGGAGTGGTGGCGCTAGACTCGCCTTGTCACGGCGAACTTATCGACGGTGGTTGTTGGTGGTGAAGGTCGCTGTAGAGGCGGCGTCGAGTGTCGCCGGAGTTAGGGTTAGGTCTAGGTTTTGTCGGAGAGGAAAGGGGCTGTAGGGGCATCGATGGTGGTCGTGGGGTCGTTCAATCCTTGCAAAGTCCTGGACGAACTTTCTATAATAGTCTGCTAAACCCAGAAAGCTCCTGATCTCTAAAACTGACGTCGGAGCCTTCCATTTCTCAACTGTAGCAATCTTCCTGGGATCCACCGAGATTCCCTCTCTAGTAACAACATGGCCGAGAAACTCCACTCGGTCTAAAAAGAACTCGCACTTCGACAATTTGGCAAACAATCTCTCCTGTCTCAGAATCCCCAAAACTATCCGCAAGTGCTCTGCATGCTCCTCCGGCGTCTTCGAGTATATCAGGATGTCGTCGATAAATACTACGACGAACTTATTCAGACACTGGTGGAATGTCTTATTCATCAAATTCATAAAGACAGCTGGCGCATTTGTGAGACCAAATGGCATCACCAGAAACTTGTACTGCCCGTACTTCGTGTTGAACGCCGTCTTCTGGATGTCTGCTGCCCTGACCTTCCCCTGGTGGTACCCAGATCTCAAGTCTATCCTAGAAAATACCTTCGTCCCACTCAACTGGTCGAATAAATCATCTATCCTGGGCAGAGGATATTTGTTCTTGATGGTGATTGCATTCAAGGCCCGGTAGTCAATACACAACCGAACTGTACCATCCTTCTTAGGCACAAAGAGTACTGGCGCTCCCCATGGAGAAGCACTAGATTGAATGAAACCCTTTTTCAACAGGTCATCAATCTGCTCTTTCATCTCTACGGCCTCCTTGGGGTTCACTCTATAGCAAGCCCGGGATACGGGCGATGAACTCGATACTAAATCTATGGTGAACTCCACATCTCTGTCAGGCAGAAGTCCTGGAACATCCTCTGGGAATACATCCATAAACTCTCTAATGATAGGGTGTGGCGGTGTTACGTCCCCAACTGTCGTACAACAGTTCGGCTCTAGGCTGATCTCCGGCCCTGTCCTCCTGACACTGAATGGTACTGTACCTGGGGGACTGAACAGAATACTACCCTCATGACAGTCTATAGATGCATGGGCATAGCTAAGCCAGTCCATCCCTAATATGATATCATAACCAGGGAGTGGCATCACAAAGAATCGTCCCCTGAACTCTCTCTCGGCTATAAAAATAGAGCATCTATAGATAGCTATAATAGGTACTGGTCTGCCTCCCGTCATTACTCTACTAATCTCTGCAGTAGGTGTAGCTACTAGATGGTGTTTATGCAAAAACTCTAATGACAGAAAGCTATGAGATGCACCAGAATCAAACAAGCATAGAGCTAGAAAAGTATGCAAATAAACATGACATGTGATGACGTCAGCCAATTAATCTGGCTCCAAAACCTGCTTCAGCTCCGGCTCAAGGGCTAGACTATAAGCCTTTCCCTGGGGTCCCTTCTGCTGCTGCAGATGTTGCCCAAACCTCTGCTGCTGAGTCGGGAGTGGTCCTCTAGGTATCCTGGCTGCTGGACACTCTCGAAGCTGATGGGTGGCAGACCCGCAAGCTAAACACTGCTTCAACCTTATCCTGCAGATGGCGTAATCATGCCTAGTCTTTCAGAAAAAGAATACATAGCTCCCTTCTGCTGCTGCTGCTGATGTCGGGGTCCCGGGGCTCTAATTGGCGGGGTCGGGTGATGTGATGTAGGGGGACGGTAAGTCTGCTGGTGCGTCGTCGGGGCTCTCTGCTGGAAAGCCTGACGCTTGGACGGTCCCTCGGGGTGTACAGAAGCCGACCTCTTGCAAGACAGAAGACGCTCCTCGATGCTCCGGGCCAACTCTAGGCTCTGGTAGTAGTCAGTCGTACCGTTCGTCACTATAAGAATGCCAATGTCTGGAACTAGACCATGGAAAAACCTACGGGTCATCTTCTCTGGGTCTGCAACCAGACTAGGAGCAAAACGGCTCAGGCGACTAGACTCTGCCGCATACTCATCAACAGAACGGTTCCCCTGCTGGATCTTCTAGAATCGTAGCCCCATGGCTACTCTAGCGGTGGTCGAGAAGAATTTCTTCTTGAACTGGGTTTTGAACTGATCCCAAGTGGCCCTCCCTCTCGTAAATAATGGCTCATTCCGGAACCAAACTCCTGCCAAGTCTATCAGCAGAAATCCCGCTGCCTCGACCTGGAGGTCATCCGGCATCCTAACTCTAAGGAGCTTCCTCTCTACCGAGTCTAGCCAGTCATCTGCTACTACTATGCCCTCAGTCCCGAAGAACTCCTTGGGGTTCAGACCCATGAAGTCCTTGATCGTCCCCGCTCTCTGCCGTGGCTCTACAGGTGGTGGGACCACGGTACGTTCCTCAGAACGCTCCATGCTCTTGCGGAGTAGGGTAGTCTGCTCCTAATGGGTTGTTAGGAACTCCTGGATCAGAGTGAGCAGTTGGTTCTCGTCGAGTGTGACGGAAGCCTGGATAGGTATAGCGATAGGGGGTGGTAGAAGTATCGGGTCCTGCTGGGACTGTGATGTGGAAGGTGGTGGAGGCATCTGGGTTTGTGGATTTGTGGAGTGGAGGAATATGGTATATGGAGGTGGGGGTGTATCAGTCAACTGGTCAGCTGACTGGATATGGAGTGCGCCATTCTCAGGTTTGACGTACTGGGATGAACGAGTAAGCACCATCTAATTACAATAAAAAGGACTTATAAGGACTCTTTTAAAGTAAGCAATCATAGACAAGAAAATCTAATTATAATAGCAAGTATGTGATGTATTTTCTATGTTGCAATCCTAGTATTCCTCTAGGTGTTCTAAGCGTCATTCCTAATGTTGTCTAATTACCTTAAGTTCCTAATTCCAGGCATGGTTGGTATAATAACGTAACCAAACATTTTAGTCTCGACCTGCATGGGCCACCACGAAAAACATGTCACGATCCGCTATCCAAATTATTGGGCCGGACCGAGTCATGTCCAGCCTGCGCTTGAGATAAAGCGCAGTAAGCTGTTCTAGAGATAACAAGATAAGACTAAATGTGCTAATAGTTCTATAAGTGAATAAAAGTCATAAATGCTCCAAACACAAAAGTCATCTCATATAGTAATAGTCCAAGTACAAGTCTGAAATGTAAAACTAGATACATGTCCAGTTACAAAATACGTAGTCTAATACATGACTACACTAAATATCCTAAGCAACTACGCAAACTAGACGAGTTTCCCTGCAGGTACATCCTCGTAAGGCAAAGCCTGGTCCTCGGCAGTAACTCCATAATATGAGTCGCAGAGTAACTCCTCCTCAGTAAGGATACCTGCAACGTTATCCTGTCAGGACGTGAGCAAGTACTGATTCTAACAAACTAGCATATGAAACATGGAAATGAACGTGAGAGGAATAACTGGAAACATGGTATCACATAATCTATCATGGCAAGGACACATATGTCATAGAGACAGATGTATATGTAATGTTTAAAACTGTACCAGGTACGTGATCGTCAATAGGTGTACAATATGCAGGGGCACATAATGAAATGTACTTCCGTACATACGTACAAATCCGCTTTGAGATAAAGCCTACGACAAGGTATATATATAAAATGTCAACCTTGCTCGGTACATACCTATGGAGAAGGGGGCATGATCACGTACGCTACTTAACAGTTTCCTCATAACCTAGATTCTAATCATGTGAGAGATACATAAAGACTGTTCTAAGCATGGTAGTAACTGAAAGTACAACATGTGAATATCTAACTTGCTACCCCAAGGATCAGCATTTAATATGGTTGGATTTGCAGTTCATTGATGTAACAGTATGTAAAGTTTGTAGAAAGTACTTGCCTCTAGCAAAGCAAGCTGCGATAAAAATGCTATAGATGTCTGATAACTCGTCACTGTAGAAATAAATACATAAACTTAGTTTTTACACTAAGCTAAAACACTAAGACAATAATTGGTGCAATACGACTTGTGACTGGGTACCTAGCCAAAATGATGACTTTAGCATAGGAGACCAATATGGGGTGACACAATACTATAACTAACATACTAGGGTCTTTACACTAGTGTGGGGTGAGGTTCAATACGGCTACAACTCAAAATAACACAAAAACTTGCAAGTCGTAATTATTCAATAAATAAATCAACTGTACATTGTGTTCCAACAATTTTTGAGATAGGCAAAAAGCTTAAATTTTACATAAAACAAAGTACCAAAATGATCCTTGTTAATTATAGAAATTTATTATAATTTTTTTGGAATTTATTAACCAGTACATGTATTTTATAAAAATCAGTTTTCATAAGTACACAGAAAGTGAGTTCTGGTTCCATATGCCAAAACAGTGGCAAAACTATAAATTAAATTATGTAAAAATTATATTAAATTAGCTAAATTAACATAGTATCTAAGTACTATTTCTCCAGAATTTTAACAGTAATTAAAGTATTTTTAGAAATTCAAAAATAGCATGGTACACAATCTAAAATTAAATAATTAATTATCTGCACATTTTGTCCATGTACATAATTTGAACCAAAGTTCAAATACAGGACCCAAGGCCATAAATCAAGTCCAATATGACTTGTACAGGTCTTGAATGTGTAAAAATACATTTGAGCCCAAAAACCCATACTAGGCTTGGACACCAAACGGTTGCAGTAATTAAAATACACAAAAATACAAAGTGGTAAAAGTACAAAATAAATATTAATATTTTAACAAGGTAAAATTATACATAGTAGTTGTTGACACAAAATCACAGTCAACCAAATATTGATAAAATTGACTACATGATACTTGTGATAATTCAATACGACAGATGAAGACTACATCCAGTACAAGTCAGACGATAGCTCGGATTTACAATGCAAGTTATTTTTTGAGTCTGTATTTTACAATTTTATTGAGTCTAGACTTATGTAAACTGAGCTGTGCTGAGCATCTGAGATTTAACCTATACCCATACCAAAAATTCAATAGCTCCATACATATCCAAATAAGCCAATTGGACCAATGACCTATTCTGTGCTCTGGAGACAGAGTTCGGGCTGAACTCTGCCTCCACATAGAGTTCGGGCCGAACTCTGCCTCCTAAAAATAAGCATCCTAATTTTTAGGGTTGGCTAGTTGCAAGTTGTCCAACGGCCAATTTTTTGAAAATTCTAACCAGAATTCTGGCCGAATTCTGCCTACCTGGTATCCTATAAATAGGCCATAAATTCTATTATTTTTATTCATCCAATCTTATCTTCTCTTCTCTCTAAAGCTCTATACAAGCCATACCCTTCTTCATCTACTAGCCACAAGCTCCCTAAGCCTCAAATGCTCAGGACTTTTCAGTCAGAAGTTTGTGCAAGAGTTCAAGAAGTCGCTTGGAAAATTCCAAGCATCGCTACTGCGATTTTTGTAAGAAGTTGACGTGCTCTTCTGAAGAAAAGGCACGAGGTGTAACTACTATTTCACAAATAGTGGATTTAATCCTAAGCTAGAGTTCTCAGGCCTGGACTAGTCCTCCACGAGGGAAACCAGGTTAAAAATCGGTTGTATTTGCGTATGCTTTCTTACTCCTTATTTATTTCCGCATTTACTCTGATTACTTTCAGCTGGTGAAAGAAGTTTAATTTTTATTGGGTATTATTGTTATAAACTCTATTCACCCCCCCTCTAGAGTTGCCATCTGTTCTTCAATTGGTATCAGAGCTCGGTTCTCTCAACAAGGACTAACATCCTAGAGCTGATCCATAGCAACCACACAATCCTTGATTTCCAATCACGGTGAAAGGCAGTCCACTCATAGGCCTCCCCTATTTGATGGAACTAATTACACCTATTGAAAAACAAGGATAAGCTTTTATCTCAAGTCGCTAGACTTCGACCTGTGGACTATCGTCACCGATGGTTACAAAAAGCCCGCCAGAATAGTTGTCAATGGTGATCTCGTTGAGAAACTACATGACAAATATTCTGACAAGGAGAAGAAACAGGCAAGTCTAGACGCGAGAGCTATTAATGCCTTATTTTGTGCTATAGACAGAAATAAGTTTAACAAGGTCTCAATATGCACCACCTCTCACAAAGTATGGAGACTTCTAGAAGTGACGCATGAAGGAACCACCCAAGTCAAGGAATCGAAGATAAGTCGTCTCACTCAAGAATATGAGGCTTTCAAGATGAAGCCAAATGAGACGATCACGCAAATGTTCACAAGATTCCTCGACATCATCAATCCCCTATCATCGCTCGAAAAATAATATACAAATTACGAGAAGATTCGCAAGCTACTTAGGGGGCTACCAAAATTTGGAACCCTAAAGTGACAACCATCATAGAAGGAAATGATCTCACAACTATGTCCATGGAGACTTTGATAGAAAAGCTGATGACTCATGAGCTTAACCTCAAAGACTTCGAAGAGCCTGCTCCTAAGGCTAAGGAGATCGCCCTCAAAGCTCACCGACGAAGGACTGATCCCGAAGAGACGGATGACGACAACTCGGAAGGTGATGATCGAGCTCTCATTGTCTGCAACTTCAAGAAATTCTTTTGCTTCAACCGAAGAAAGAAGAAACCACAAGAAGATGATGAAGAAGAGACAACATGCTACGGTTGCAAGAAGACTGGACACGTCCGAAAAGACTGTCCATTCTTAAAAAAGAGCAACCGTTATGAGAAACCATACAAGAAGGCTTCCTCAAAGAAATATGCCAATACAAGCATTTGGCATGAAAGCGAAGTTAGTGACTCCGAGGAAGAAAAGGACTCTCCTCAAGACACTGCAAACGTGTACCTAATGGCAACGTCCGACAAGGTATCAAACGAAACTCTTGATGATTTCACTTTTGATGAACTTGGCGATGCTTTCACCGATTTACTTGATGTTCACAAAAAGGTCATTGGTAAATATAAACATGCCAAGGAAAAGATCAAAAGTCATGAAGTTGAAATTCAAAGACTTTCTTTATTGTTTGATAACCTTAGAGACACGTCACCCACGGAAGTCACAAATGAGGTGTCTAAGCTTAAACTAAGCCTTCATGATGCCGAAGCACGTATTGAACAACAAATACAAGAAATCACCGCACTCAACACGCAGCTTGCTGAAGAAAAGAGTAGACACAAGATTTCTGTTACTAAGATATATGGTTTGAATGCTAAGGTTAATGAATTGCAGGCTCTCTCTAAGAAATTAGAGATTAGATTGGGAAAACAGGTTGCTCAACCTCAATGTAGCCTCCCTTTCCAAAATTTTTGAAAAATATTTTTATTATTATTTATTTTTAAATAGGGGATTTTTGGATTTTATTAAATGATTATTTAGTTAATTATTACGGTCGACGATTTTAGTCATGGTTAAGTTTTGAAGTACCTGACGACCAAGAATCATGGCACGGATAGTGCAGTGACGTGCTTTGACTAGTATTTAGCCATGGTATGGGAATGTCGAGCCATAGGAGTGTCCTAACTGAGAAAACTAGGCCAAGTTGTGACATAATCCTATCGAAGGGTTTATTTATTATTTAATTGTATTATTGAGTTTTCAGGAACCCGGTTTGTACCGCACCTGTCCAGATTGGACCCAAGCCAAGCACAAGTCCTTGTAGTGATTCAGTGCATCCAAAGACGGACCATGTAGGAATATTTTATGTATGTACAAATATTTTAATTAAATTAGGACTTGACGTATTTTCTAGATATTTGATTATTTATACAAAATTGATATTATTATTATTAATAGTCAGGGCCTTTTATGGGATTCTCCATAAGGTTTAGTCATATTCTCCATAAGGTTTAGTCGTATTTTCTAGATATTTGATTATTTGATTGTTAGGATTATTTGAAAATACTTAACATACAAGCCTCATGTTAGTCATACTGTTCATCTAGTATTTTTGTTTATTTATATATATAAATATTATTTATATTTTTGTTTAACTAGGTGTTTATTAATATATATATGAGGTATATACATATATGTATGTGGGTGTATGTATATAGAAATATATGTATATACAAGAGTGTATATTATATAAAAGAAATTAATTCCAAACCCCCACGAATTGGGCTAAACCTACAGCTAAGCCCGACTCTTTTCGAGCCCAAATTCCAGCCCAGTCCCCACCTCAGCTGAAATAACCCCACACCAGCCTAATAACCGAGCCGAGCCCGAGCATAACACTAGCAGGCCGACACTTAAATGTAGTATATATACGCGAGTTCGACAAAAAACCCTAAGCCCTAACACAGCCGACCCCAACCACGCCACCATGGGCGACCTTTCTCCGGCCCTGAGCGCCATCGCGCGTGGCCACAGGCCGGCCAGGCGCGCGAGGCAGCACGGGAATCAGTAGCGCGGAGAAACAACGACATCAACAGCAGCCCCGCGGAGCCATTTCGTGCAGTGTTTCCTCCACGACCAATCGACGATTTGTCGAACCGATTTTGCAGGTTCGAACCTAACCTATACCCCTTCGTTTCCCTTCAGGTAGTTCTTTTTAATTTGTTTTCTACGCGACGGAAAACGAGCCCCAAAACCGAGAAAAATTTCAATTTCCTGAGTATAAAAACTGCCCTAATGTCCAAGGTTTGCGATCGATTTGCGACCAAAACATCACGAGTTTTGGAAAACCGTTTGAACAGACTTCTAGACAACCTAACCAAGATGGAAACACTATTTTTAGATTAAATTCTTGTTCATTAATTGCTGTTTAAAATTAGGATAAAGTTTGACAAAAATCTGTTTTAAAAACTAGAAAAAACATCCACGCGACGTGCGTCCCGCCAAACCGGGCGACGTGGTCGTGAACCGAAAGCATCGAAAGTTGTGTATCGGCTTCGTGGTCGTGTGGGCTTTGACGGAATTCAAATTGGTCGCGTGTGCGCGACGAATTTGATGCGTATCCGTCAAAATTTACCGTATCGTGCACTTTGCAAATTTTCTAATTACTTTGTGCACGCTCGTCAGATCGAGACGAAACTTACGCCAACAGGACCGTATAATTTTTTTGGTCCTGCATGCCAAGTTTGGTCCGATTCTGAGACAGTTGATAAAATTACCGTTTTGCGGGCCCTACGGTTCCACTCAACGGGCAATTTTGTGCACGGCCCGTAGGAATCCAACTTTGGACATACGGTTGGGTTCATATCGAAAAACTGGATTCGTAGACATGTTGTTTGACGACTTTAGAGACCATTGACTCTGGCACGCTTTTCGGTACAAAGCGGGTCCAACGGCGGACATCATTTTTGCCCGAAATTACTGTTTTGCCCCTGTGTCCAGAATTGGACTTAAGGACAGACAATCTTAGCTAATTTGACTATTCTGAGAATATTGGTAATATTTATTTCAGCTTTCGAAGACAGTTGTGATTACTTGGATTTTCTGACTTGTTGATTGGCGATACATTGTTGGTTCTCCGTGCAATCTCCAGGCAAGTATACCTTGCCTTCCTCTACAGTTTTACTTACATGCATTTTCTTTCATTTTTCAGGCATTTGATTGTTTATGGACATGTGCTTTTTGTGTTATTTTCTGTGGAGTTGTTTTTATTGTTTATAGCCATGTTCATGTTTTGGCCTTGTGTTTCACATTTGGAGTTTTCGTCAGTACCTTGCTTAATTTGTGTCATAGAACGGTTGCGTGTAGTGAACTACCATAGCCTTGATTATCGTTGTACACAACCAGAGAGTCCACACTCGGGACGAGGGTTGTTTGGTGCACCAGAGAGTCCACACACGGGACGAGGGTGTTTGTCGTGATCAAATGGCACCAGAGAGTCCACACATGGGATGAGGGTTGACCATTTACACCAGAGAGTCCACACACGGGACGAGGGTGTCTTGCCGTGAGCTAGCCAGAGAGTCCACACTCGGGACGAGGGTTAGCGCTTAGTTCAAACCCGTGAGTCCACACTCGGGGTGAGGGTTTGGTTTCTTCCATTGATCTCGTGATTATCGTTCATCCGACAGTTCATTTATACGTAGTTGTTTTAGTGTTCGTATTCGTGTTCATATTCGTGTTCGTGTTCGTGTCCGTAGTCATTCGTCTTGTATTTGTTCTTTCTTGTTATTTCCTGCGTATGATAAAACTGTTCGATAGGCATGTATATTATGTATCTTACTATGTCCTCTGAGGACCTGATGATCTCCTCAGGTTTAGCGATTGCATGGACTTAGCTAGTAGTTCTGGATGGCAGAGGATTTGCGGTTCTTGCGGGATTCAGGTATCGTTATTGTGTTTATTATCCGCTCGTGCTTTTCATTCCTTATCATGAGATATCATGTTCCCTGTTTCAGTTGTAGACTCTTGTTATATTCCTTAGAGTCTTATCGGACATTTATGCTAGTGGACTGCAGACCATGACCCATAGTGTTCATTCATGTTTATTCTTCTTATTGTGGATTGAGATATAGATTTGTTTGCCATGATTTGGCAGTTTACCCTAGCCGTGACAGCGTTTACATATTCGAGTCGGGCTGGAGTCCGTTCGATACGTAGCTGGGCTTGCTCACGGACTCGTGTCCGAAAAGCGGGTGCGGATCGTGACAAGTTTTTTTGGTGGCCTATGCAGGTCAGAGCATATCATACCGGTTACGTAACTGTACTGGTACGGGCTTGCGACAATGACTAAACCTTAGGAATCTCAATCCACTCTGCCTTGAAAATTCTCTTAGAAATTTCTTTACCGTCTTTGAAAATTTGTATTCGCTCTCGATTATTCTCCCTTGCCTTCTTGTACCATTGATTCTCGTCCCTTCCTATTCCGAGGTGACGAATGATCGTGCTGTCTAGGATTATCAGAAATCCTTAAATTATAGTATAAAATTGCGTGGTTATTAAATTTTGGTTGTTTGTAGATATGAAGGATTTTGATTGCCGTACGCCCTAGATATCCGTCAGTAGAAGTGATAGCGACTAGTTAGAAAATTATGAGATTTTAGTGACCGTATTTTGAGGAGTAGTGTGACCAAAGGTGGGTAGAAGTCCCCAAGTATTCAGAGTTATAAAATCATGGAATAATTTTGAGAAATAAAATTTGAGGAGATTAAGGTGATAGTTAGGCTTTGAATTTTAAGGAATAGTTATGAATTGGAATTTCGAGGATGAAATTATTTTTACGGTGGGTAGATTTGTAGCCTCCCTTCCCAAAATTTTTGAAAAATATTTTTATTATTATTTATTTTTAAATAGGGGATTTTTGGATTTTATTAAATAATTATTTAGTTAATTATTACGGTAGACGATTTTAGTCATGGTTAAGTTTTGAAGTACCAGACGACCAAGAATCATGGCACGGATAGTGCAGTGACGTACTTTAACTAGTGTTTTGCCATGGTAGGAGAATGCCGAGCCATATGAGTGTCCTAACTGAGAAAACCAGGCCAAGTTGCGACTTAATCCTACCGAAGGTTTTATTTATTATTTAATTGTATTATTGAGTTTTCAGGAACCCGGTTTGTACCGCACCTGTCCAGATTGGACCCAAGCCAAGCACAAGTCCTTGTAGTGATTCAGTGCATCCACAGACGGACAATGTAGGAATATTTTATGTATGTACAAATATTTTAATTAAATTAGGAATTGACGTATTTTCTAGATATTTGATTATTTATACGAAATTGATATTATTATTATTAATAGTCAGGGCCTTTTATGGGATTCTCCATAAGGTTTAGTCATATTCTCCATAAGGTTTAGTCGTATTTTCTAGATATTTGATTATTTGATTGTTAGGATTATTTGAAAATACTTAACATACAAGCCTCCTGTTAGTCATACTGTTCATCTAGTATTTTTGTTTATTTATATATATAAATATTATTTATATTTTTGTTTAACTAGGTGTTTATTAATATATATATATATATGAGGTATATACATATATGTATGTGGGTGTATGTATATAGAAATACGTGTATATACAAGAGTGTATATTATATAAAATAAATTAATTCCAAACCCCCACGAATTGGGCTAAACCCACAGCTAAGCCCAACTCTTTCCGAGCCCAAATTCCAGCCCGGTCCCCACCTCAGCTGAACTAACCCCACACCAGCCTAATAAGCGAGCCGAGCCCGACCATAACACCAGCAGGCCGATACTTAAATGTATTATATATACGCGAGTTCGACGAAAATCCCTAAGACCTAACACAGTCGACCCCAACCACGCCACCATGGGCGACCTTTCCCCGGCCCTGAGCCCCGCCGCGCGCGGCCAGAGGCCGGCCAGGCGCGTGGGGCAGCACGGGAATCAGTAGCGCGGAGAAACAACGACAGCAACAGCAGCCCCGCGGAGCCATTTCGTGTAGTGTTTCCTCCACGACCAATCGACGATTTATCGAACTAATTTTGCAGGTTCGAACCTAACCTATACCCCTTCGTTTCCCTTCAGGTAGTTCTTTTTAATTCGTTTTGTACGCGACGAAAAACGAGCCCCAAAACCGAGAAAAATCTCGATTTCCTGAGTATAAAAACTGCCCCAATGTCCAAGATTTGCGGTCGATTTGCAACCAGAACATCACAATTTTTGGAAAACCGATTGAACAGACTTCTAGACAACATAACCAAGATGGAAACGCTATTTTTAGATTAAATTCTTGTTCATTAATTGCTGTTTAAAATTAGGATAAAGTTTGACAAAAATCTGTTTTAAAAACTAGAAAAAACATCCATGCGACGTGCGTTCCGCCAAACCGGGCGACGTGGTCGCGAACTGAAAGCATCGAAAGCTGCGTATCGGCTTCGTGGTCGTGTGGGCTTTGGCGGAATTCAAATTGGTCGCGTGTGCGCGACGAATTTGATGCGTATCCGTCGAAATTTACCGTATCGTGCACTTTACAAATTTTTCAATTACTTTGTGCACGCTCGTCAGATCGAGACAAAACTTATGCCAATAGGACCGTATCATTTTTCTGGTCCTACATGCCATGTTTGGTCCTATTCTGAGACAGTTGATAAAATTACCGTTTTGTGGGCCCCACGGTTCCACTCAACGGGCAATTTTGTGCACGGTCCGCCGAAATCCAACTTTGGACATACGGTTGGGTTCGTATCAGAAAACTGGATCCGTAGACATATAGTTTGACGACTTTAGAGACCATTGACTCTGGCACGCTTTTCGGTGCAAAGCGGGTCCAACGGCGGACATCGTTTTTGCCCGAAATTACTGTTTTGCCCCTGTGTCCAGAATTGGACATAAGGACAGGCAATCCTAGCTAATTTGACTATTCTGAGAACATTGGTAATGTTTATTTCAGCTTTCGGAGACAGTTGTAATGACTTAGATTTTCTGACTTGTTGATTGGCGATACATTGTTGGTTCTCCGTGCAACCTCCAGGCAGGTATACCTAGCCTTCCTCTATAGTTTTATTTACATGCATTTTCTTTTGTTTTTCAGGCATTTGATTGTTTATGGACATGTGCTTCTCGTGTTATTTTCTGTTGAGTTGTTTTTATTGTTTATAGCCATGTTCATGTTTTGGCCTTGTATTTCACATTTGGAGTTCCCGTCAGTACCTTGCTTGATTCGTGTCATAGAACATTTGCGTGTAGTGAACTGCCATAGCCTTGATTATTGTTGTACACAACCAGAGAGCCCACACTCGGGACGAGGGTTGTTTGGTGCACCAGAGAGTCTACACATGGGACGAGGGTGTTTGTCGTGATCAAATGGCACCAGAGAGTCCACACACGGGACGAGGGTTGACCATTTACACCAGAGAGTCCATACACGGGATGAGGCTGTCTTGCCGTGAGCTAGCCAGAGAGTCCACACTCAGGACGAGGGTTAGTGCTTAGTTCAAACCCGTGAGTCCACACTCGGAATGAGAGTTTGGTTTCTTCCATTGATCTCGTGATTATCGTTCATCCGACAGTTCATTTATACGTAGTTGTTTTAGTGTTCGTATTCGTGTTCATATTCGTGTTCGTATTCGTGTTCGTGTCCACAGTCATTCGTCTTGTATTTGTTCTTTCTTGTTATTTCCTACGCATGATAAAACTGTTAGATAGGCATGTATATTATGTATCTTGCTATGTCCTCTGAGGACCTGATGATCTCCTCAGGTTTAGCGATTGCATAGAGTTAGCTAGTAGTTCTGGATGGCAGAGGATTTATGGTTCTTGCGGGATTCAGGTATCGTTATTGTGTTTATTATCCGCTCGTACTTTTTATTCCTTATCATGAGATATCATGTTCCCTGTTTCAGTTGTAGACACTTGTTATATTTCTTAGAGTCTTATCGGACAGTTATGCTAGTGGGCTGCAGACCACGACCCATAGTGTTCATTCATGTTTATTCTTATTATTGTGGATTGAGATATAGATTTGTTTGCCATGATTTGGCAGTTTACCCTAGCCGTGACAGCGTTTACGTATTCGAGTCGGGCTGGAGTTTGTTCGATACGTAGCTGGGCTTGCTCACGAACTCGCGTCCGAAAAGCGGGTGCGGGTCGTGACGCTCAAACCCAATCACATGAGACACACACAAAACACAACACTTCTCATACTACTCAAATACGTCATACACCTGCAGCACGCAATCATGCTTTCATGTACACCCACTTTCATAAAGCACATAAACCACATGCACGTAGAAATAACTTTCACTCCAATATGACACATAATCACCATGCTACACATAGATACAATCATCACTATATTGCACATAAACAAAATCACCATCATACTGCTTATAATTATAGTTATCATCATGCTCCACATAGACATCATCACCATGCCACTCCATACCACTCTACATATCATCACCATGCTACTCCATACCACTCTACATATCATCACCATGCTACTCCACACCACTCTACATATAGATACAATCATCATGCTCATAACATAAATAAGAATGCTATTTGTACTTATTGTGGATTACATAGACACATTTCACCATAATGTAGAGTTAGAAGATTAGTAGATAAAAACATATATGTATGGTTTCCGAAAACTAACTTTTCAGGACCCTCAAGAACTTGGGTACCAAAGGTCACATCTACTCTTGATATAGGTGGACCTTCCCTCCTCAACTAAGAGTAAGTGGATTCTCGATGGTGGATGCTCGCGGCATATGACTGGAGATTCAAATCTTTTCGCATCACTATCGATGAAGAGAGAAGGATATGTATCCTTCGGCAACAACCTAAAAGGGTATATTATAGGTAATGGTATTATTGGTCATCCTTCCTCTCCCGTAATAAAGGATGTCTGTCTAGTGACCGAGTTAAAGCATAACCTGCTCAGCATTAGTCATCTTGCTGGCCATGGATATGACATTAATTTTGGACAAGATAAATGCTTTATTTATGATAGGTCAACGGGAGACATTGCTTTTGAAGGGATAAGAGAGGATAATATTTATATTTTCTATTTGTCTAGAGATACTAACAATGCAGGTAGATGCCTATATGCTCATAAGGATGAAAGATTACTGTGGCACCAGCGTCTTGGTCATGCCAACATGGATACTATATCTAGGCTATCGACTAAGAAGCTAGTTAGAGGCTTGCCCGACATCACATTCAAAAAGGACACTGTATGTGCCGAATGTGAATTGAATAAGGCAACAAAGTCCTCATTTCATTCCATAAACTCTGTAAGCACTACTAGACCCATGCAATTACTCCATATGGATTTATTTAGCCCTAGTAGAGTAGCCAGTCTTGGTGGAAAACTCTACGCTTTTGTTATAGTTGATAATTTTTCTAGATTTACATGGGTTTTCTTTCTTACAAATAAAAGTGATACTATTTCGGTTTTCAAGATTTTTTAAGAAATTTCAAAACGAAAAAGGCTACATGATTACTCGAATCCAAAGTGATCATGGAGGCGAATTCGAAAATACTGATTTTGAAAAGTTTTGTGACTCTAATGGTTTTGATCATGAGTTTTCTTGTCCAAGAACTCATCAACAAAATGGTGTTGTGGAGCGGAAGAATATGACTCTTGGCGATATGGCTAGAGTCATGTTGAACAAGTTCTCACTTTCGAAATACTTTTGGGCTGAAGCTGTCAGTACAGCATGCCATATTTTAAATAGGGTGCTTATTCGTCCTATTACGAAGAAAACACCCTATGAGCTTTGGTTTGGAAGAACCCCAAATATTTCTTATTTTAGATTTTTTGGTTGTAGATGTTTTATCCTTAACACCAAAGACAACTTAGGCAAATTTGATGCCAAAGCTGACGATGGTATTTTCCTTGGCTATGCTGCCAAGAGCAAGGGATATCACTACAAAAAAGTTTTTTTTTGGGACGACACTATTAAGAACACTAGTCTAAAACGTCCTAAAAATGTAGTTATGGGGACGACTATTTTCTTGGTAACAAAAAAGTAGTATTTTTTGGGACTGATTGTGGAAATGGATCTGTGTTTGGGATTAACAAAACTTTTTGTCCCAAATAATTCACCTTACCGTCCCAAATAGCTCGGCGGGAATGCCAAATATTTGGCGGCTAATTGCCAAATTTTTAGGAGGGACGTTTTCCTCCACACGTTCCCATCCTGACCGTTCGATCGATGACCTAAATCTAGACCGTCTATCCCAAAACCATTCAGACTTATTAAAAAAAATTCAAATAAATAAAAAGTTTGCCAAGTCTGTGTTTCATATGAGAAATAAGTGTTGGGGAGGGTTTACAATTCTCCAAATCTTTATTTTCTTTTCTTCTCTCTTCCTCTCCCGAGCCCTAAAGAGAACGAAGGCGGCGAGCTTCCTTTCCTTCTCTTCCGAGCCCTAAAGAGAAAAGAAGATGGCGAACGTGACTACCTCCTCTTCGTCCTCTTAGTCCGGTGACAGGTAATCTTTCTCTCCCCCCTTCGTTTTCTCCTCAATTTTAGGGTAAATTTTGGGAGGAAACATTTCCAACCGGATTGCTTTACGACGCGATCGATGGAGAGGTCGGTGAGGTAGTTAATGAATATCACCTTTACTCTCCGTGGAGAGGAGTGAAGAGGTCGAGAAGGAGTTTATCGAGGAGGCGGCCAAGGAAAGGATGGTCCAGCTCAAGGGGCATAGGTCGGTTGGTGGGGTTCGTGCTTCCATATATAATGCCATGCCACTGGCCGGAGTTAGTATTATGGTTGCGTTCATGAAGGATTTCCAAGCAAGGCATCCGTAGTTAGTATTATGGTTGCAATAGAAGTGTAAGGAAGATCTTGGAGTGATACAGTGACCCTGGTGGAACACTTAGCTGCTTTGGGATCGTATACACAAAGATCGTGGGCTTCTTATGCAAAATAGGAGAGTATTGACATGAGAATTTTTTCCTTTTACCATTTAAATCGTGCCTGTTAGTCATGAGTAAACATAAACATCATATTCGAGTACATGATCGGATATCCAGTCCAGTCACCCTCACTACAATTTGGTAAAAATGTTCTTGGGATTGTGTACCATAAGGTACGGACAACAAAGTATGTGATCTAGCATTTTAACTTTTACTAACTAATAAATTATGTCTTAGTTATGGGTAAAATAAATCGTATTTATGTAATTAATATTCTTTATAAAATCAGTAATTAATTGGTGGTCCAAATGGTAAATTGATGGAATTATAACACAGTGATCTTGAGTTCAATTCTCTCTTGCCACATTATGCCTATTTATATTTACTTTTTGACTTTTTTTTAAAATCTATCTACTGTAATACCCCCTTAAAGTAATAAGTTAAGATAATGCCCTCTCGAATAATTTTCTGCATCTGCCGCTGGTTATTGGATCTTATTATAATGTTGATTTCCTAAGCAGAGCTGAATGCAAGAAAATGAATCAATCAGTCGACCCCAAAAATTTGGTATAAGTGCTTTCTTCTTGTTGTTGTTGTTTATCTTATGATGTTGATTGAAAATGAAATTATTATGATCATAGTTATTTTTTTGTGCTGGTTTGTGGTTATTTGGTTATTCTTCTTACCTTCAATTATATTACTAATACACTATGATCATAGTTTATTTAGAGAGATTCATGATGATCTGGTCCTTTTGGGTGCATCAATCTTTTTTGGCATCCCCGATCCTGTATAGTGTATACACAATTTTCAAAAGTTTGCTGGTGTAATAACTTGCCAGTCCTTTTTACTGCTTTAGTGTGTTCTAGCTGGCTAGGTTTTCTTTCCACCCCTTATCAAAGGGATAATCTAGTATGATTTCAGTAACTACTAACATGGTTGTATTTTTTCTTCAATTTTTTAGCATTGTGTGGATTACTGGCCACTTTATGTAGTAGGAACTCCTCTGCTTTCTACTGGACGTAGAATAGGAACATTAGTTGAGGATAAGCTTACCTTGATGATTTAGGCCCTTACAAAATAGAAACCGGAAAAGACCAACACCCCACCAACAAACTCACCCCCATTCCCTGACTGGCAGATCATTTCTTAATTCTTTCCAACCAATAGTCTCTATTGGTTTATCTCCCATACCTCGATTGCTTCATCTAAAAATCTTCATATCGACCATTGCCGTTTGGAACCTTGATGGTGGATATGTAGGTTTATGGATGAAGGAAGACGGTCATGGATTGAGGTACGGAGGCAAAGACCATACTGATAATTTGTTTGGAAAGAACTAAGAAAGTAGCTTCGTGTCAGGGAATGGGAGTTAGTTTGCTGACGGTGTTGGCCTTTCCAGTTTCTATTTATTTTGTAACTCGCAAGGGCCTACATCATCAAGACAATCTTATGTTCAATTGATGTTTTGCGTAACCATAAAGAATATTGCGTCTAGTATTTGGGAAATGTGAAGAGAGTCACTGCATTTAGGAGCTTAAAGAGTACATGGGAGATGTAAAGAAAAGATTCACGAATATGACCTGTTATTTTAAAAGTAACTTAATTAAGATGTACTCTTAAATTGAACTTTCGTGAAAGTGCAATGCACGGTGCGACCGAAAAGTTGGGTCAGTGTTTGATGGAATCTAACTAAACAGTTGGAGGTTTCAAAGTTAATCAATGTTGTGGAGGGTTTTAAAGTTCTTAGTGATAATTGAAGGTATCTTTTAGCTCAGTATGTCGATTCTAAAGTTCTTATTAGTTTATTTTAATTTAATGTAGGTAAGAAGAGGTGCTGACCGAGCAGAGATATATAGCTTGGCTTTCTCCAAGAACATGCAGTGGTTAGCTGTTTCAAGTGACAAGGGAACTGTCCATGTATTCAGCCTCAAGGTTAATCTGGGATTGACAGCAAATGATAAGCCTCGTCCTGCACCTGATCAAAATGTTCCAGCAGGTTCATCCCTCTCATTTATCAAGGGTAAGTTTCATCAAATTGTCCTTAGCTATAAAATAATGTCTTTACTGTGCTTATTATAATCTTCACACTGCTGAACATAGTAGTAGAATTTATGACGCGGACGTAAACAGGTCCAAAATGGACTAGACTGGCCCCATGTATATTTGGATGAATTTTGACCAAATCTTTTATATTTACTTTATACTTATCTTATGATTGATTTTCTAGTTTGATTATAATTTGTTTCTTAGGGCTTAAGTAGGTATTTATTATAAATAGGGCTATGTGGAAGACAAAAAAATAAGTTGAATATTATCGAATTACTTTGATTTTGAGCTGCTTCATCGGAGATTTAAAGGTTTATCTCTTCTAATTCTTGTTCTTGAGAGTTGAGGTGCCATTTCCTCGGGTTCGCTTCCATGTCTTGGCTCCTTTTACTGTTATTGATTTAATTATCCATTTGTTCTTTGTAGCTACACTTTATAATTTAGAGATCTATGTTTTTCCTAACCTCATTCTTTTTTCGTATGTATCAAAGTTCTTGCTTGTCTTATAATTTCAATCCACGCTTCATGTAGCATCCAATTGTTTCATCAGGAGCATGCATCTGTTCTGCAATTTTTTGCAGCTTATGTACCATCTCGGTTCCATTATACATCCTTCTAGTAGCAAGTTATTGTTCCATATTCTCCTGTAGCTTAACAGACTTTCGAATCTGAGGCTCAAATCCCATATCTAGCATCCGATCAGCCTCATCTACTGCTAGATATTTGATATTCTGAAGTAAGACCCTAGCTCTGTCAACCAGATCAATAAAACGCCCAGGCATGGCAACCAGAATATCAACCCCCTCCACACAATCAAGAACAATAATCGAATCAGTAGTTTCTTGTGTAACATAAGCTTCTTGATTCCCATCTTTGTGAAGGTTTAACATAGATTCATTACCAGGTACAATCTGACATTGGCACATGTTCAAACAGGAGGTTCTAGTCCAGCAATAATCAATCTTCATGTATACTTCCTCAGTAAAATCCTGTAGGGGAACACAAGCGCAGGGGAACACGAGCAGGCCCGAAGGAAATTTCAACTTGCTTTGGGAATGTATTCTCCCAATGGCTGGCTGGCAGCTCCTCGTCTGCATTCGACACAGAGTCACTGACCATCTCGATTGTTGGCTTTCCAAATCCTACTTTTTCGTCACACTTCAATCATATGTTTGTGAGTTTCTTTTCATAAGTTACCTTAATATATATACAACAGATTTTACATGTTTGAGTGTCTCCATGGTTTAAATGGATAATTCGAATGTTGATTGGACTGTCATCTCTCGAGTTTTAACTTTCCCTTACAGTACTGGCTTATGGTCTTCATTCATTCTGGATCTTTTCCATTTTAGTAAGGTTGATTGGATTCTATATTTGATGATACATCCAGGATTGCCTAAATTGTATGTCTTTAGGTAGCTTAATTTATGTCCATATATATTAAACTGTTCTTTCAGATTATGTGGGTTTGGCAAGCATCTTGGAAGGGAATTGGTATTCATCTAACACAATTTTTCTTTTCTCGGATTCTGTTGATTCTTGTGCTGGTAGCTTTTGATAATTTCAAACTTGTAAATTTTGTTCGCTAGGTCTGAATCTTGTATTTTGTTCACTAAGCTTGAATCATATTGCATGAGGAGTCATTCTGACATTGTTTGTAGACAGCTTGAATTCAGCACCTCAGAGTTTGGTCCAAATATTGTTATAATATGTGATCAAGTATGTTTTAAGTCCTCTAAGCAATTCTAATCTTACATGAATGAGCTTTCATTGTGTGCTCTTAACCAACAACTTAATCATGCAAATGCTTACTATTTTTTCTATGCTTGCATAAGCACACAGTATTATGTTATCATTTAGTGTGAGATGGAGTATCATGTTGGGTGCTTGAAGGCTTGTAATAAGGATGATTTAAAGGTATTCTTTAGGTATTATCTATATAATGTTTGAAATTCAAAGGGTCATCTTTGAAAAACTAAACCTCATAATCCATCAAACATCTACTCTTCGAAGATTCTAGCACTGCAATCATGTTATCTTTTCTATCATCAAACTGGTCGAAACGAAACAGGAAAATGCAATCATATTATCTATTCTATGATCATTTTTTTAATTCCTGTTTCTCTAACATTGTCAATAGGTAAATCTAGCACTGCAGTCATGTTATCTTTTATATTATCTACTCTTCGAAGATTCTAGCACTGCAACCAATGTGGATCTTGACTACATTTTCTTCCTAATCCTGTTTCTCTAACAATGTCAATAGGTAAATCAATATTTGGCTTACTTCTAACTTTTCCTCATTGTTTCTTTTATGGGTCGATGAGTCTCAAATTCCATAAAATTGAGTTGGAGGTACAGGGACATGCATTTTGTAGCCGGGCGACGACGAGCTGCAGAAAATGTTCGACTTGGCTTAAGCTCGACTCCGAATCATCTGGAATCACGTACCAAGGCCACCACAACATCGGGATTTATCTCTTCTGCCTAGCTACTCTTCAGGTATTTCAATTTTCAATTATGTTATCTATACTACTTTGTTGTCTAAGTTCATATAATCTTTCTTGTAATCATAAATATATATATTAGATATCATTATGGATCATCACCTTCTACTCGATTGCTAAGTGCCCTAGCATCAAAGATCTCAAATTTAGCCGGCTCCTTTGATGTGGTATATATGCTTTCAATACTTGTATCTGTGTTATATTCTTGAACATTCTTCAATATATTTGGTATACTTTAGCATTTCATTATATAGATCACCACACGAGAAAAATCTACTTGGCATGCTTTGTTCATCTGAACCCAGAGAATTTAACCTTGCAACAACTTATCACAAACATAAAAATGTGGGCAACAACTTATCATTTTCTTCTTCCACTCATATTATTCAGAATGAAGATATCAAATGCCAATTATGGTCATTTATAATCCTCCCGATGACCCTAAACAATTTTAGGATAAGTAACCATTAAAAGTTATCAAAATATACCTCAACTAGTGTCGGGTACACAAATATAATATATACCCAAAATTCATCTTCTACTGATGCAGCTCGTGCCACTATGTATATATTCACCTTTTTTTTTTAATTTGAATAAAGTTTCTTTTTTCCACAAGAACATTATTAATTTTTCATTGGAATATAGGATTTCTACTACTGGCAAGGGTAGTAGCTGTGACACTTTGCATGACCTTGACCGCATCCTTGGCTGCATACCATGGATCGATCGTTATGGCTGCATTCCAGATCTGCTTGCAGCTTTGGTTGGCAACATCTCTTCTTGCCGATGGACTAGCTGTTGTTGGACAGGTATTACAAACTTTCCTTATAATCCCGTATGTACGCTGTATAACCTTTCTCGTGTGATAGCATTTACCTCTTTGTTGTTTCCTTTTATTCTCTTATAACGGTGACATAATAGGACTGAGAGTTGGGATCTCCTCTATTGCTTTCTTTCATCTGAGTCTTGTGTTTATCTTATGAAAGGGCATAGTTTTCTTCACAAAGAGCGTGAGGAGCAAGAGGTCCGGCACAAGAAAGAGCTTGAGGCGGTCAAGAGTGAGCTTAGGACTGAGCTCAAAGAGGAAGTTATGGCCATCTTCCTTAATGCTCAACTTTGTCAACAATCCAATACGTCGTCCAGGTAATTTGCCAACTATCAACTTATTACATTGGTTTTTCTCTGTGATTCTTATGTTTGTTTTTCTCCCGTGGCTGCAATTTATGTTTGGTTCTCCATTTTCTTTCTTTCAAGTTGGAATTTGTATTTATAACATTGGTTTCTTTTCTGGACTGAATTTTGCATAGTCTGAATTATGCATAATCTCGTGTCGATATCAGTATCGAAACTTAAATTTTAAGTTGCAAAAGTGTTTGTTTGCAATCTTACATTGATGCAGCTGCAATGTATAAAAACATATTTCAATAGATGAGTTTCTGCCGCGAAAAAAGTTTATTTGCAATCTTACATATTGAACCAGTTGCAATATTGTACAAAAATATATTGCAACAAAAGAGTTTCGATTTGCAAAAAATGTTTTTTTTTCAATTGTGCATATATATAGTTTTAGCATCTATCTCTGATTTGAATTTGAACTGAGATTCTCACTTGGCACTATGTTGTCCTTATGTGTAGTTTCTTTATTTAGGCACTTAGATTTGAAGTGAGATTCTTAGATTGGAGTTTTCAAAAATTGTAGCATGTATGATGCATAGTTTTCAAAAATTGTAGCATGTATTTTCCAGCTACAAACGATAACAACAACGGTAATTGTACTAATAATAACAACGATAATCGTGACCAATGATGTTTAAAATGAACAAGAGTAGCTAATCAAACTGTACGCCACTTTGAATGTCTACGAATAAGTTGTAACGATTACACGATAAAGGTGAACTTTTATTTTCCCGTTGACGGTTGAGGTATGCTAGAGCAGGATCTACTAAAAGAATCAGGAATTTTCCATAGGAAGACAAGATCGAGCCAATATATCTCAGTGAACAACTGTAAATTAACCTGACAGTGGATCGACAATTGTGACAACACAGTTCAATAAAAAGTTGCATGATAGCAAATGCATCTACTGTAAGGGGTTGCATAATGGCTGTGATCGATGAGAAAATTGATAGCACATGTACACTGCATGCACCACGTTGTGAAGAAATCTATAAGGAGTGCATCTACCAAACTATTTTAGTGCCACTGTTGGTGCTATTGCTATTTTTGATTAAGTTGGATGCTGCCAGAGATGATGTTCCTTCTATTTATTACATATTTGCATATACTTTTGCATAAATAGTTTTTAACCTTGCAATTTTTCTAGCTAGATATCAAATTATTGAGGGCTTTGTGTGACAAATGTCATGTCACTTCTTATGTTATCTATCATCAACCACTGCCATATGCTTTAATGCCCAGTCCGAAAAATATGGTTTCCCTACGATATTCATACATGCATTGACAACTAGTGGCAGTTAGTTAAAACGTGCAAGTATCAGTAGTATAGGTCACATATGTATTACTTAAATTCTATTAACTTGACCAATTAGTGTGTGGATTGGCAATTGATGAAGGAATAAGTAAAATGAGGTCTTGAGCTTGTTTTTACTTTGGTTCATTCCCATGCATGTCCAGGGTGTCATGGGGTTAATGATAACATCAGACATTGGGACAAAACCTCAAGGGAGAACCACAACTTCCTTGATAATTTTACTTATTCCTGATAATTTAATATTATCAGGAATAAGTAATTTTACTTTCTTGTGATATAATAGAATTCTCTGTTTTCTCTTTTTCCTGGACAGATTTTGGACTGAACTTTGTATATTTTCTGTACAGATTTTAACTTTTATATTGATTTTTTCTAGCTTGTTACTGTAATTCTTGCTAGAATAATTGTAGTTTCCATTTAAATTGTTTTCTAATTTTTTGCGTCTGCACTTAAAGCTTCCTTTTTCACTTGAAGCTTGTTTCTGTACATTGTTTTTTTCCCTATTTTTTTGTAAGCAGGTATGTACAGTTTGGAAGAACTGTTAGCAGGTCTGTACAGATGGATTGATCCTTTTGTTCTGTTTTAAACATTCACAAACTACTGTAGACTACTTTGTAAAGTTTGCAAGAACTTGTCTTTCTTTTCTGGTTGTTCGTGTACAGTTAGCAGGTTGCTAATATATTGGCATATCTTCATTTGCAGGTCCTTCAAAAGCATTCTGGATATGCTAAAATGATGGACGACGATCTTGTGATAGAAAAAAGTTTGGGTTAATTTTTTGGGTTTGTGTTGGATATACTAATGTTCAAAAATATGGTGTAGTGCTTAATGTTTTGGGTTCAGAATTTTGTATGTAATGGTGGAGACAATGGGTTCATTTTGTAACTGATGGTGTGGGTGATATATTGTGTTTTGGATTTATTTTGGAAATGGTGGTTGAGGATGCTTAATGTTAAGCTTTTTGTTGTTTATCAATTGAACATATATAGTTATATATGGATTTTGTTGTCTTCTACTTAATGGTAAAGAATGCTTGATGTTGTTAAGCTTTCCTTTTTGTATTGGAGCTCTGATACCTGGAGATAGATTTGAGGACAAACTTGACAACAGTCATGATCATATGAAATATATTATGTGTATTTAAATTGTATGTTTTATAGCTGGAAAATACAAACAATAATTTCATAAGTATTACTTTTGGGACGGTTATGCAATTGTCCTAGATATAAACGACATCCTTTTGTAACGCTGGCAAATTTGTTTATGACGGATGTTATTCGTCACAAACTCTTTTATTTTGGGACAGTTTTGTAAACCGTTGTAAGCATATAATAATTCAAACTCTTTTGGTACGGTTAGCTTTTTCGACCCTAAAATCAAATTAGGACGGTATTTTTCGTCCTAAATTTTTTGCCACGCCACCCTAATAGCACTGTCACTTACCGTCCTAAAATTCGTCCCAAATTACAATTTAGGACTGATTTGGTTCTTTTTAA
The DNA here is from genome assembly GCA_029216955.1 of Iris pallida. Classification (NCBI taxonomy): domain Eukaryota; kingdom Viridiplantae; phylum Streptophyta; class Magnoliopsida; order Asparagales; family Iridaceae; genus Iris; species Iris pallida. Next base: position 1,723,955 of record JANAVB010041414.1, read on the forward strand.
GACAGATTTTTGACGTCCCAGAAAGACACTTTTTTGTAGTGTATAGAGTGTTTAACAAACACTCATTAATTGTGGAAGAGTCTACCAATATGACTTTTGATGAGGATAACAGGCATCAGCCACTCTTGATGATGATGTTGAGCCATCAACTTCTACTCCAATGAATACCACCACCAAAACCAATTCGAAAGGAGCCAAGTATGGGAACTCGTTCCTAGACCGGCAAATCACTCGATTATTGGTACTAAATGGGTTTTTAGAAACAAAGTAAATGAAGACGGTTCAGTTACACGCAACAAAGCTCGTCTAGTAGCCCAAGGATACAACCAAGAGGAAGGTATCAACTACGATGAGACGTATGCTCCTGTTGCGAGATTGGAATCCATTCGGATACTTTGTGCATTTGCTAATTTTCAAAATTTTAAATTATTTCAAATGGATGTTAAAAGTGCTTTCTTGAATGGATTTATTAAGGAGGAAGTTTATGTAAAAACAACACCCTGGTTTTGAAAATCATAAATTTCCCGACCATGTTTTCAAGCTGAAGAAAGCGCTATATGGCCTCAAACAAGCCCCTAGAGCTTGGTATGAACGGCTCAGCAATTTCTTGCTTAAAAAAGGTTTTTCAAAAGGGAAAATTGACACCACACTTTTCATAAAATCTTTCAAAGACACTATTCTCTTAGTGCAAATATACGTAGATGATATTATATTTGGTTCTACTGATGAAACCCTCTGTCAAGATTTTGCCAAGTGTATGCAGACCGAGTTTGAGATGAGCATGATGGGGGAGCTCAATTACTTTCTTGGACTGCAAGTCAAACAAATGTCAAATGGAACTTTCATCTGTCAGTCAAAGTATACAAAGGACATGCTGAAAAAATTCGACCTTGACACCGTCAAACCAATCAGCACTCCAATGGCTACTACAACTAAACTAGAACCAGATGAAAGCGGCAAACCTGTGGATCAACGTAAGTATCGAGGTATGATAGGCAGTCTACTTTATTTAACTGCTAGTCACCCTGATATTATGTTTAGCGTTTGCCTGTGTGCTAGATATCAAGCAAATCCTAAGGAATCACACATGACTGCGGTTAAGCGTATCTTTCGATACCTTAAGGGTACGGTTACAGTGGGCCTATAGTATCCTAAATCAACATCATTTGACCTCATTGGTTACTCTGATGCCAATTTCGCTGGATGCAAGGTCGACCGTAAAAGTACGAGCGGTACGTGCCATTTATTAGGAAAGGCTTTAGTCTTTTGGTTTAGCAAGAATCAGAATTCTGTCGCACTATCCACAATAGAAGCTGAATATATCGCAGCTGGGCGTTGTTGTGCATAAATTCTGTGGATGAAGCAAACCCTTGAAGACTACAACTTATCTTTTATGCACATTCCAATCTTTTGTGACAACACTAGTGCTATAAATCTCACTAAGAATCCCATATGTCACTCACGCACGAAACACATTGAAATACGTCACCACTTTTTACGTGATCATCAGCAAAATAACATTATTAATTTAGAATTTATTGACACTGATCATGAGCTAGCAAATTTCTTTACAAAACCATTATCCGAAGAGCGCTTCAATTTTCTCTGTCGTAAACTTGGAATTTTGGACGAAGCTATTATTAATTAAAATAAACCTGCATAAATATCGAATATGTCTTGATTCTTTTATGATGAAATTGCTATGGGTACAAGCCGAAAGGGTCTTTCTGACAACAAGGCGTAAAAGCCTAAGCGACACAGTGCACTAGTCCTCAGGACTACCGCTAGCTGGGATCCGGCCCCTGCAGCTAACCCATGGCAACTTCAAAATATTGAATTATGGCATAATTCCTTGTTTATTACATGGTTCATTTTTATTTTATCACATGCTAAAATTCAGATTTTCCATACTTCACTTTCCTTCAGCGTTAACTTTTCTTTCTCAAATTTAGTCTTTCTCAAGTTTGTATATTCCTTTATCATACTCTTTTGATCTCTCACTTTTATCAAAAAAATTTTTTGCCTGATTTCTGTTCTGACTACAGAATCCGAAATTCGGGCCGAACTCTGCCTTACCCAGAGTTTGGGCCGAATTCGGCTTGGTCATCCCAGAACCGGGAGCAGCCTCAGCCGCTGATCAAAATTTTGATCCAATGGTCCACATCTATTCCGACCATTGGAACCCTTAGACATATATTCGGTTTTTCTTCTTCTTTCTCCTCCATTGCCACCTTCTACACTTCTCCAAACATATTTTCTCCAAACCCTAACCCTAGTTCTTCCTCCCTAGAGCATATCTATTCTCCAAACTCAAGGAGAAGGCTTCCCTCACCATTCTCCTTTATTGTTCATCATCACATTGATGTATATTTTACCACTTCTCTCCATCTCAATTTTCTCAATTGTCTTTATTATTTATGGCTCCACGATTGTTCAATCGAGAGAAGAGACTTCGAACCGAGGGAGCATCCTCTTCGAATGCTCCTCCTCGTGTTGAACCGCCCGTTGAACAACAACCACCTATCCACCCGTTGTTCAACCCACCTCATCCACTTGACACAAACACATTTGACGACCGGATATTTGTATCACTTGACGCATCAAATGAATGGTTTAGCGATTTTTGGACACGTCCGGTGTTTGCGGGTCATCCTATCAATTTTACTATTTTTTCTGAATATGATTCACTTTTTCATGATCTTTGTTTTGACGAACTTGTCACCACCAACTCGGTTATATATCACAATGCTATTCAAATGTTCTACTGCAACCTAACTCATGATGATACACATATTTTCTCACGGGTTGCGGGCATTGACATCTCTTTTAATGATTTTGATTTGGCCGAACACCTTGAACTCCATGAGCCAAACTCATGGGAAAAGCTTGTTGAAGTTCGATCGTTTCAATTTCCCGATGGGTCTTCCCTTGAAAGCTTCAAGGATGACTTGTGTACCCCTAACACACGTCCTCGCAAGCTTTTGGCCAAGTATCTCAATCCCTATTTTTATGAACTTCATCGGATTATCTTTAATACTATTCTACCCAAAGCGGGATCCACCGATGAGGTCACCTACTTTGAAATCTCGTCGTTGTATCACCTCCACTTTCATGTTCCATTTAATCTTCCACGTACCATGATGGACTGAATGATTAATTCTAGGAAGAAACCAAGATCCTTGGTTTATGCTTTGTATCTTCCTATGGTCTTTCGTGCTTTTCGTGTACCTCTTGATGAGTGCCAGTTCTTACCTGCCCCTGCCTTCCTCTCTAAGGCACGGCGGCTTCAGGCAGCCGTTGGCTCACTTGTTGTGTCCGAGCACTCTGACGATGAGCCCGATGCCCCTCCTCTGGGACAGGATCCTACTCCTCCTGCCACTCTAGAGTCACTCCAGACTATGCTTCGCGATCGATTCACCTTAGAGGATGATCGCTGGACTCAGCTTGACTATCGGACTACCTTGCAGATGAGTGCCATTAGCAACTCGCTGCACGATATTCGGTACTCCATGTCCCGGCATCCTTTTATGCCTATTCCTATGGAGCGGGACCCTGCTCGCGATGGATATCGTATCGAAGATCCTTGGGTTGTCCGCTACTTGGATCCGGATGCGGCCTTCGTGGACCCTCGTCGTTCCTTCACTGATCCATCCGACGACGCTGGGCCTTCACGAGCTCGATGATGGATATGGACTTCTACTTGTTGCTGCTACTGAGGATCGTAGTTTATGTTTTATGCACTTTGGATTTTAGTTGTTTTTATGCACTTTGGTTGTATTAGACTTTGGTGGCCCATGCAGGTCAGAGCATATTGTACCGGTTACGTAACTGTACTGGTACGAGCCTGCGCAACTGACTAAACCCTTAGAAATCTTAATCCACATTACCTTGAAAATTCTACTAGAAATTCTCTACGTCCTTGAAAACTCCTTATTTGCTCTCGATTATACTTTCTTGCTTCCTATGCCATTAATTCTCGTCCATTTTATTTTGAGGTGACGAACGATCGTGCTATCTAGGATTTATCAGAAAATTCTTAAATTATAGTATAATATTGCTTGACTATTGAATATCTGGTTGTTTATAGATATGAGGGATTATAGATATGCCAGAGATATCTGTTAGTAGAATTGATAGCGACTAGTTAGATAATTATGAGATTTTGGTGACCGTATTTTAAGGAGTAGTGTGACCAAAGGTGGGTAGAAGTCCCCAAGTATTCGGAGTTATAAAATAACTAGAGAAGGTCATAAAATATTTTTGAAGAAATTAAATTTGAGGAGATTAAGGACTTTAAGTTAAGGGAGTAGTTATGAATTTGAATTTTGAGGACGAAATTATTTTTAAGGTGGGTAGATTTGTAGCCTCCCTTTCCGGAAAATTTTTGAAATATTTTATGTCATTTATTTGATTTAAATGGTGGTTTTTAAAATTTTAGAATTAATTATTTAGTTAATTATTACGGTAGATGATTTTAGCCATGGTTGAGAACTGGAGTACCAGACGACTAGGAATCATGGCACAGATAGTGCAGTGGAGTGCCTTGACTAGTGTATTAGCCATGCCAGGAAAGGCTGAGCCATAGTGATGTCCTAACTAGGAAAACCAGACTAAGTTGTGACATGACCCTATAATAATCTAATTATTATTGATTATTGACTTGTAGGAGACCCGGTTGTACCAATTTAGTCCGGAATAGACCCAAGCCAAGCACAAGCCCTTGTAGTAATAACAGTGCATCCAAAGACAGACCATGTAGGAATATGTTATGTGTGTACAAATATTTTTAACTAATTTAGGACTTGACATATGTTTTCTAGATATTTGATTATTTGTACAAAATTGGTATTATTATTATTAAATAGTGTTTTGTAATAATTGTATAATTTTCTGAGCCAGATAAAGAGTATGTTGGTTAGGTTCCTACTTGATTCTCCTTGCTAATGCCATTTCTGTATCTGTGTGCTAATGCTATTCGACTTTTGTTAAAGTACGTTTTATTTACTAGTTAGGTCTCTTTCAAAAAGAGTTCTTGATAGTGTTATTCTATTTTCCTTTTCACTTTCCTTCCTCAATTGTAATTGTAGTGGCCCTTTCCTTCAGTTTAACTTATCTGTTTGTATATTTTGAGTTTGCTTCATGTGGGGTCCTTCCTAATAATGGTGGAGGCCTTCTGGCGTCAACCACATCTAATGCCTCTTCTAACATAAGTCCATGCATTGACCTGTGGCCAATACAACTGATAACACTAGTACCTGTATTCGAACTTGAATTGAGCTCATTTAGCTTGGGTGTCAGTTGTGTGTTTGTGACTATGTTATTACGTTAACCTTGTGTTTCGGGCATGTACTAATGTACATGTGGTGATTCGCACAATAAAATTCAGGAGGTTTCCTTGAGTATAATGGAGACCATTATCTCACATGTCTAACTAGTCTACATGCTATCTATTTTATGCCATTTTGCTCAAATATTACTTACACACTAAAACTAAGTATTGTATCTGTATTAAACCTGCCATTACAACGAAGACCCGTACTCAAACCCATCAACCTTAGCAAGCCCATCCACATTTCCCTTAAGCAAACATAGGCCAAGGCCCAACTTCCTTTTCCCTTCCCTATATAAATGGAGCAACCGTTCAAAGGAAGCCCTAGCCGCACGCGCATGACTTCCCTTTCTTCTTCTTCTCCATCTCGTCTTCGGTTGCGTGAGCGCGCAGCCCCGATAGTGCCTCCAACCGGCGACCTCCAAAGTGCAGCAATCGTCCGACCACCCTCGAGTAGCGCATCACTGCTCGACAACCCGAAAATCCTCGAGTACCATTGGCCAGCCGACGGGAGGCAAGCATCGTGGCACTACCAAGTCAGCCGGTGCACAGTGTGCACCGATGGAAACCGAAGTATGCCTGGACAGCTTCGAGCCTGCTTCCTCTCCTCCCTTGCCTTGATGAGAGCTCAATACTAGTGCTCTGCCAACATAAGAGAAGAGAAGGCAGCAGGAACCAAGAACGCCTCCCGCGCGTGTCGTCTGCCGAGAGAACCGCTGTAACCATCGTTGAATGATCATCATTGTAGGTCCTAAAAAATCAAGTTGCATCAATCAACAAAGTCAAAAATTCAAGATATTCATCATTTTGATGAGTTGCGCTGACAACAGATTGCGCAGACATCACTTTGTGCAGGTTGGTTTGCGCATGTTCCCAACTGCGCAGGCTGACGTGGCAGAAGTCATCATTAACTGAATCAAATCAGATCTTCCTGACAGCTGACAACACAAATAACGAGGAGACTGTTCATTTTTGGTGCCGCACAGTGCTCGAGGACGGCTGACAGTTGGCAGCACAATCCGTGGTTGTGCAAACAAAGCCTGCGCAGTCTGAGTCTGCGCAAACCAGTGTATGCGCAGTTCACTTTGTGCATTCTACCAACATAACTGATAAATTACATATGGCATTAATGCCATCAATTGCTCATTACGTGGCAACTGTCTATGCACGATCATGCGCATTTCAATCAAATAATGCCATGTGTCTCAGATAGTTGGCCCACGATCCAGTAACTGCCTGCGCAGTCCATATTTGCGCAAACCAGTTGCTGCGCAAATCAGCTTGTGCAGTCCAAAATAACTAAAAGTTAGTTATTTTCAGAACTCTATAAATAGAGTTTCAAGTCTTCATTTCAAGGGGATCAAGATCAGAGATCAAAAATCAGAGAGTTCAGGAGTTCTTGCCAAAGTGCTGCTGCATTCTTCCGAGACTTTTGTCTTCAACTTCAGAGGCTTTTGCCTTCAGTTTCCTGAGTTGTTTTCAACTTCAAAGGCTTCGTCTTCAAAGTTTACATCGTCCAAGGGATAAAGCAATCGTCATCAAGATTGGATTCCTATAGTTGTAATTTTCCCAGAATTCTTGTAATCTTTATTACAGTTTGTATCAATAAAGTTTTATACTTTTGTTTTTGCAAACAAAATGGCGACTCTGCTGGGGACAACTTTCTCCTCCGACGAGGAAGTAGCAACTCAATGTGACGTAGCGTCTATCGGAAAGACGCAGAAAACGCTGGTTGTTAAGGTCAACCAGACAGCCTACGAGGCGATGCTCAAATCCAAGACCACTCCCCGTACTGCAGTCACTTCTGCCAAGAGCAAATTGCGCTCAGTTTGGGTTTCCAAGTCTGCTGCACAATCTGACAGTTTTGCCACCAAGGATGCTGTGCCAACTGTTGCACAATCTGCTAGTCAGACTGCTGCACAAACTGCTGTATCAACTGTTGCACAGTCTGTCTCAGCAACTGCTGCACAATCTGTTGCAGTCAAGGCTGCGCAGTCTGCTGCAACTATTGCGCAAGCTACTTCATATGCTGCCTTGTCAAAACAGAAGACTCCTATGACTCTGGCACAATTGGCAGTGGCTTTTCCTGCGCAAAATAGCACTCCAGTAACTAAAGAGCATCCCAAGCACTCTAAGACAAGGACTCCTGATGTACTTTCTACCAAAGCTTCTACTGTACAAATGACTAGTGCACCTTCCACCCATGCGCAAACCAAGTCTGCACAATCCAAGAAAAATAGCCTTTTGGCTAAATTCCCTTCTTCTCACAACAAAAGAAGAGATTCTACTCCTCTTCCCAAACACCCTATTGCCCCTGCGCAATCCATTGAGGGTAGTCCTTTGACTGTTCCTCTTTCTCTTCAAAGCAAAGGAAAAGGCCCATTGGTCTTTTCTCAAACTTCCTTGTCTCATGACTTGGAAGATAACAGAGGGAAACGCTCTTTAGCTAACCCTTCATCTCAAAACAAGGGAAAAGGCCCTTTGGTTTTTTCTCAGTCTTCTTCAGTCTTTACTGAAGAGGATCCATCTGAATGTGTCTCGGCACCAATCAGTTCGAGAACTCTTGCAAACAAGGATTCTTCTTTCCTTTATAACAAGAGTACTTGTACTAATCAAAGAGGTATTCTGCCTACTCCGATAGCAGAATTCCAGGACCTTCCGACTCTCCAAATTTGTCGTTCCAGACAGGGAAAATTGTTAGTGTCTCAAACAGAAACTCCTGGGGGTGAATTTGCTGACCTCAGAACTTATCTTAATCGACCCACTTCGGTAAAACGCAAATAGCCAATGCCGAAGGTCAAACATCATCAGAAACAAATCTCCAAGGTCAAAAATCCTGACACTTATGCTAATGAAGTAAGCACTTTCCTGTATACTCAAGGGACTAAACATTTGAAGAATCGGAATCATATTCCGAATATTATCAAAGAACAGATCCCTCGGAACTTTCCTCGTCCTGTTGTGGACCTTCGAGAACAATTAAGACAAAAACGGGATAATGATTTAATATCTCCATCTCAACCATCTGAGCATCACTGCAATCATAAAGTCATCATCCAATGCTGTTGTCAAACGACAAAACGATCTGTCTTCGATCGTTTAACTTTTGCTAAATCTGAACCTATGTCAGAAGAAGATGAAGTTTTGTATGCTTCTGTTAACATGACTTCCCGAGACACTGGGGGTAAAAGATACTCTAAGCATGGTAGACTCCGCAAGCCAAGCCAACGGTATTTGGAATTACTTCAAGAATCTTCTGAAGGAGTATTTCAACATACCCGTTCTCGAAGTCGAGATACAATCGGTCAAAGGAATCTTCCTCAAAACCCTTCAAGTCATCTTCCTGTTTCTCAGTCAGGAGATGATTCGTTCTCTGATTATGATGCATACAGTGAAAGTTCTGAACAAACAGTATCTTCCACTGTGCCAAGAGAAGTGACGGCTTATGTTGTCACCGATGATCCAGATGCTTCAACCTCCGTAAATCAGGAACAGCGAATTGCTGTACTCGAAGACAAATTGAAAACCATGGCTGAGATGGTTGCTAGTATGCATTCCATCATTGTAGCACAGCATGTTACACCACCAACTGCATCTATTACTAGTCCAGAGATCATAGCATCTTCAATACCTGCCAATACTGGGCTGGGGGTAGTGCCTCCCCAAATGCCTCCTGTACAAGTGCAAGTACAAACTACGCCTAGCCAGTCAGGAGCTGGGGGTAGTGCTTACAACGCTGCTCCTCCTCCTACCACTACAACTCAACCTGCTCCTTCTTCTTCATCAGAAGACGCCAATGAAGCTGTCAAACTCTTACGAACCCAGTTTGAAGCATTTAAAGAGAAAGACAATCTACAAAGGTTGGGGATTAAACAGCCCTATCCGGTTGAATGGAAGGACGTCCCATTTCTCCCAAAGTACAAAATCTCTACAATCTCTCTGTTCGATGGCAGTACTTCCCCGAGTCAATTCATCAATCATTTTAAGGTAATGACTGTTCAACTTCAGCCAAATGACGCTCTTCTTACTAGAGTGTTCGTCGGTTGTTTAGCCGGCGTAGCATACGACTGGTACAGAAGTTTGCCCGATGGTTGCATCACATCCTTTTCAGGTCTCAAACAAATCTTTCTGGAACGGTTCTATGAAGGATTTAATGATATGACTATGTCAGCTCTCAACAAAATCAAACAAAAACATAATAAAACTGCTGAGAGCTTTATTGAACGGTTCCGCCGTGAAGCTTTGAAAATGCCTCCAGGGACTCCAGCTGCTGTCACTATTGATACTTGTAAGGCAAATCTTTTACCTATTATCAGTATGTGGACGGGATCTACCCAATTCCAAGATTGGCCCTCATTCATCGTCAACGCCAAAGCTGCTGAAGTAAGTGCCGACAAGTTCAAACAATTGGGGGTACAAATGTCTAACCCTGATCGCGATGAATATCAGAATTCAGGTGGTAACAATCGCCAGAACAATCGCAAAGCGAAAGAGACTTTGAACATTAACTTGAACAAAATAAAGAATCTTTGGCTGTCAATGTGGCCCCACCTACATCTACTCCTACTCCTTCTGCACCTCCACCGAGGGAACCTCGTCCGAAGGTAGAATATTCCTTTGACGAAAATGACACTGCAAGTATCTTTGAATGTCTACTCAAAAGCAATAAAATTCAACTCCCTGATCCAAAGAAACCTGATGAAGTCAATAAGACTGATCATCCCAAGTATTGTGTCTATCACCGATTTATTGGACATCCTACTCGAGTATGCTATGTGCTCAAAGGTAAGATTCAAGAGCTTGTCAATGCTCTGCAACAAGATGAGAAAACTGTTACTGCAAATATGGTTTCAGTCCAATTTGGAGATTTTCTTCCGCAGATGATACAGCATGGTGTCATTCCAATTCCTAAAGCAACCCTTGAGATTGAGAATCTTCCGCTTCCATCGAATGAAGGTCTTATTCCCTTGTCTCTTGACAACGGTGAAATTATGTGGATCCATCCTGATCTTGCTCCAGAATTTGAGATATCTTCCAAGAAGAAAACTCGTTCTAAAAGCAAAACCAAGATTTGCAACATGGTATCTTTTGATCCCATTGTTGACGAAGAGATTCTGTTAGGCACCAGATCAGGGAAAGCTTATTTGAAAGATCATTCTGAAGGTCAAAAGGATCCTGCTTCTTCTTCCGAACCTGCTCTGGCACAACCTGCATCTGCTGAAGAGGTCCCTTCTACATCTTCACCAGTTGTAGTATCAATTCCTCCTAAGCCAACAATGGCTGACAAAGGCAAGCAACAAGTTCGATTTGACAAACCTCTAAAGAAGTCATCTCCTACTGGGCTTGAGAAGCCTTACAACTTTGATATATTGGCTCAATTAGCCAATACACCAGCTAGGCCGTCAATCTTTGAACTCTTGCGTCCTTCCAAAGAGACACGAGAAACTCTAAGTGAAGCTCTGATGCAGGCTGAAACTTGCTTAACTCTTCTCAAGAAGCCAGAATCAGAACCAGTCTCTTGTCATCACTGTCATAGTGTCTTGGAACTGATCCCAAACATTACCTTCACTCGGGATGATATGCTAATGGAAGATAATAGACATGATCGTCCTCTTTACTATACAGGATATGTAGATTCAATGAAGGTTGATCGTATCTTGATAGATCCAGGATCTACACTTAGTATCATGCCAAAGACTATGCTAGATGCGTTGAAGATACCGGTGTATTGTCTTTCAACTACAATCACTACTATCTTGGGATTTAACCAAGGGAAGAGTGAACCTTTGGGTAAGATCCGCCTGAAACTTCAAATAGGCAATCTTCGTACAAGGGTGACCTTTTATATCATTGACAATCATGGTTGTTCTTACAATGCTCTCCTGGGAAGGCCATTCCTCCATGAACACAATGTCGTTCCATCAACTCTTCATCAATGCTTTAAATATGTTGATGACAAAGGACAAGTTCACAAAGAAGTTGCGGATCTTTATCCTTTCAAGGGTGTTGAAGCTTATTGCAACGATGCTCGTATGTACAAGGATGAGTTTATGAAGGTGGTATTGGCTATGGATACTGAAGAAGATCAAAAAGCAGTACCTCAAGACACTCTTATCATACCTGTTAAAGGGCGAGTTTCTCATCCTCAATCTTCCAAGCCACTGGTTATTCACTTACCAGTTCAAAAGAAATCAGTTGATGCTGATGAAAATCAAAGGAAGCTCACCTCTTCTGAGCCACTTGTTATCGACTTACGTCGTAACAAAGACAAAAAGCAGCTCATTCCTTCTGAGCCACTTGTTGTTGATCTAAATCATAATAAGAAAAAAGGGAGCTCACCTCTTCTGAGCCACTTGTTATCGACCTCCGTCGTAACAAGCCTCCTCCACGTTCTTCTTCTCCCCCTCTTGTAATCAATTTGACCAAACCTGCTAAGGTTAAAGGTCCTGTTGTAAATACTGATGTACAAATCAATAAAAAAGTACCTACTTTCCAGTATATTGATGTTATTTATTATACTAAAAGTTATTTGGATATGTTAGATAGCTTCCAATTAATTATACTGGGAGTCGTACAATCTCTTCAGACAGAAGTCTCGCTTGAAGATCCAGATGATTCTTACCGTATTCATCCTTCTTTGAAGAAAGGTAAAAGTCCAGCATTTTTAATAAAAGACCGAAAACAAAGATTAACTATACGGATGATAGCAAAGTTAACGATACGGGACGTCTCCAGTTCCATCGTTATAGTCAACAACCAAAAGACATCGTCCGAAAGATGGGTTACGACTTCAAGAGCGGCCTTAACTATGGTAAAGGTAGACGAACTCCCATTCGTACAACAGTTCCAAACGGAAAATCACAAATATATTATGGCAGGACCAAGAAAGGTCTCGGATATACTTCTCCTCCACTGTTATCCCCAGCGGCTTCTGAATCAGATAGTGAAGAACGTTCTAATTCTTCTGATTCCAGATCATGGGATTCTGATACCAGCATCGGTGAAGTCCATCGTATAATCGTATCTTCTAACATGGTCTCCGTTGAACTACCAGAAGGCTGTGATGAAGATGTTGAAGAAAGTCCGGAAACAGATCCTTGGGCTCAACATATGGATAACCAATGGGTACTCCGATTTGAACAAAGAGAACCTCCTACTGAAGATCAACTAATTCAAATTGATGTAGGGGAAAGAGAGTCACCTCGGCCAATCTTTATTAGCAAGAATCTTCCAGAAGCAGATAAGCAAGAGTTGATTCTTCTTATTAAAGAATACATTGACGTCTTTGCTTGGAGTTACGAAGACATGCCAGGTTTAGATCCCAAGATTGCTACTCACAAACTGAACATTCTTCCTAATGCTAAACCGGTCAAACAGCAACAAAGGCAATTTAAGCCTGAAATGATGGACGCAATTGATGATGAAGTCAAGAAGCTCATCGCTTGTGGCTTTATTCGAGAAGAGCAGCATCCTGATTGGGTAGCCAATGTCGTCCCAGTTTTGAAAAAAACTGGAAAAGTTCGAGTCTGCATCGACTTTCGAGATCTCAATGAAGCATATCCAAAAGATGAATTTCCTCTTCCTATCACAGACGTCATGATTGACAATACTTGTGGGTTCGAGCGAATATCTTTTATGGATGGATTCTCCGGGTATAATCAGATCAAAATGCATCCTGAAGATGAAAAGCATACATCTTTCCGCACTCCTCGAGGAGTCTATTGTTATACAGTAATGCCATTTGGTCTTAAGAACGCTGGTACAACTTATCAGCGAGCTATGAGTACCATTTTCAGAGAACATCTTCGCAAGACAGTCGAATGCTATGTTGACGATATCGCCGTCAAAAGTCGTCTAAAAGAAGATCACATCCAAGATTTGAGAACAATATTTAATCTCATGCGTCAACATCAGCTCAAGATGAATCCCACCAAGTCATTCTTGGGTGTCTCTAGTGGCAAATTTCTCGGCTTCGTCATTACCTCTAAGGGTATACACGTGGATCCCGAGAAGATCAAAGCCATCCAAGAGATGCGTCCTCCACGCAACCTAAAAGAGCTACGAGGATTCCAAGGCCGACTTGCGTACATCAGGCGATTTATTTCAAACTTGTCTGGACGCTGCAGACCATTTACTCAACTAATGAAGAAGGGTGTATCTTTTGTTTGGACTGAAGAGTGTCAACGAGCATTCGATGATATCAAACAATATCTTATAAATCCACCAGTTTTGGTGCCACCTATTTCTGGTATTCCATTCTTGATGTATGTCCGTGGTATGGACCATTCATTGGGTGCTTTACTTGCCCAAAAGAACAAAGAAGGCCATGAACAAGCTATCTACTATCTTAGCCGAACTATGATTGGTGCTGAACACCGTTATAGTCCGGTCGAGAAAGAATGCCTGGCTCTCATGTTTGCTGTGCAAAAGACGAGGCATTATATCATTGGTCAAACTATTCATGTTATATCTCGAGTTAACCCTCTCCGGGTACTCATGAAGAAACCTAGTACACTTAATTCTCGATTGGCTACATGGGCAATCCTGCTAGCTCAATATGACATGGTGTATGTTCCACAGAAATCTGTCAAAGGTCAAGCGTTGGCGGACTTCTTAGTAGCTCATCCTGTGCCTGAAACATCTAAACTCTATGACGAAATTCCTGACGAGACGTTAGAAGTCAACATGATCTTCGAAGAGTTTCCAACCTGGCGTCTATTCTTTGATGGTGCATCAAGAATTGGACCAAATGGTGCTATTGTGGCAGGTGTTGGAGTTGTTCTCGTTTCTCCAGATGGATTAACTATCCAAAGAGCCTACTCTTTAGATAAACCTTGTTCCAACAATGTGGCAGAGTACAATGCTTACTTGTCGGCCTTCAACTAGCTAAACAACTGAATGTTGAATATCTCGAAGTCTATGGTGATTCTAAATTGGTTGTGAACCAGGTTAGAGGAACCTATGAAGTCCGTCATCAAGACTTGGTGCCTTATCATGAAGCGGCAATCAATATAGCATCATTCAAAGCTTTCTTCATCGACTATGTTCGACGAGCTTGCAATACTGAAGCCGATGCTTTGGCCAATCTTGCAGCTGTCTTAGCCATCCCTATCAAAAGACATCAGGTGGTGGTTATTTCTAACCGAGAACTGTTCTGTATTGAAAATAATCGTAATATTGAATTTAGCAATCTTGCTGAAGTCAATGTTATTGATGACGATTGGAGAACTCCTTTTATCGATTTCGTAGTACATGACATACTCCCTGAAGATCCTAAGGAGGCTATAAGCGTTCGACGTCGATCTCTACGATTCTATTACAATCAAACCACCAAAATACTCTATCGGCGAACTTTTGACGGTCTTCTTCTACGCTGTTTAGCTGGTGATGAAGCCATACAAGTGTTGCATGAAGCTCACGATGGCGTCTGTGGAGCACATCAACCTGGTCCTAAGTTACAGGATCGCATCCGACGCATGGGTTACTATTGGCCCTCTATGGTATCAGATGCCATTGAATATGCAAGGAAATGTCATGCTTGTCAAATCCATGCAGACTTCATTCATCAACCATCGGAATTCTTACACCCGACTGCTGCTTCTTGGCCTTTTGAAGCTTGGGGTATGGACGTCATAGGTCCTATCAATCCTCCTTCTTCTAGACGACATCGGTTCATATTGGCGATAACCGATTACTTCTCCAAGTGGGCTGAAGCTATACCTCTGACTGAAGTCAAGACTAGCAGTGTCATTAACTTCGTTAAACACCATGTCATCTATAGATTCGGTGTACCTCGAAGAATCATTCATGACAATGGACCTCAATTCATTAGTCAGACGTTCACTAGATTCTGCGATGATCATCGGATTAACAATGTTGCTTCGACGGCCTACAATCCTGCTGCTAATGGTTTAGCTGAAGCCTTTAACAAAACTATTATTAAGCTCCTTAAGAAATTTGTATCCACTAACAAACGGAATTGGAGCGAGAAACTTGGCGAGTGTCTTTGGGCCTATCGAACTACAGTCCGCAATCCCACAGGCTTTACACCTTTCTCTTTGGTGTATGGCTGTGAAGCTGTCCTTCCTTTAGAGCCGCAAATTCCTTCTTTAAGGATTGCCATTGCTAATGAGCTCACTACAGAGAATAACGACCTTCTTTGACTTCAAGAATTGGAAGCACTTGATGAGAAGCGATTAATGGCTCAACAGCATATTAAGTTATACCAAGCCCGCATCTCAAAGACATTTAATCGTAAAGTGAAGGTCAGAGCCTTTCAGCAAGGAGAACTTGTTCTAACGGTCAGACGTCCTATGACTATGACTCATATGAGCAAAGGGAAATTCAATGCGAAATAGGAAGGTCCCTATGTTGTAAGCAAAGTCTTCTCAAACAGAGCTTATCAACTTTCAGAACTTGATGGTCGAATTGTCTTCAACCATTCAAATACGACACGAGTTAGAGGTTGCAGTTTCGAATCCACCATATTCGTGGGCATCTGATCATACCCAGCAGGGAAAGAAGCGCAGCAGAAGTTCCAGCCTCTGTTCAGATTCAACATAAATCTACACTTAGATAAGGAAGTATATTTCCATTTTCCATCAGAATACCTTCAAAGAAAACTGCCGTCAACTGGTCCCATGCCAGGATCCATTAGAGTTGGATAGTAAAGAAGCAACCATCCAAACAAATATGTATATGGCAATTCTAAGCGAGAGAATTCTCTTTCTCCTTTCGCTTTCAACATTAAGTCAACATATAAATGAAGACTGGCGTTTAGCTTGCAGGTCATTGCTGATAGTAAGTCCATTTTATAGCCGAAGACCAATTTAACAGCTGCAAACAAGACGCCACGGTGAAAACGATCCACTGTACTGGATCCGGGAACTACGAACCTTCGCAGCCAGTATGTCAAGAATCCCGCCAATTGTGCTGCTTCTGACATGGGCCTATAGCCCATTCTCAAGTAACTTTCCAAATTATCTCCTCTCTTTAAAGGAGGATATTCATGGTCATCTTTCACTTCTTTATCAAAGTGACCACTCTGTTCCATTAACTTTCTGACCTCTATATGGCTCAAAGGTTTGAAAAAGATTGGGTAGCATTTATCGTTCTCCTTGGTTTTTTTTCTCCTCTATATGATTAAGAAACAGATATGGTAGCCACTTTGAATAACAAGTATTGGCAGTGGCACTCTTGTAAAATAAAGAGCAGATCTTGTAATGGCACAATAGTTCTTCGAACACTGTCACCATCTCTGGATTCTCTTTTCTGAGCTTGTTCAACTCATCATTTGTTGGTACATACTCCTCATACGGAGCATCTGCCATGGGCAAGTACGAGATATACTTTATCTCGTGGAGTGCAAAGCCCATCTCTCCCCCAGGGGTCATGAAAGTTCTGGTCCTGTAGTTGTATCTCTCAGCTAAGGCTAAGAACATATGAGGATTGGGAGCAAATCCGTAAACAGTGGCATGCACTGCTTCATATAGGTTGATTTGTTGGAGTCTGTCTTGGAATTTTCCCAGAACCCAATTCGCGATATAAATCCATCGCTTGTAGTCTGGATTCACCAATCCAGTCATTCTTATATCTTGCTCGAGGATATTTTCCTTCAACCTTCGCAAACTCATTTGCGAATATTGGTGTCCTAACAGGCATTAGCATGGAGGAGTTCTCTGGTGGAATGCAGCCAGGTCTTAAGCCTCTCAGTAGGACACTATATCTGTCGGAAGAGCTATAAAACATATCCTTATGGTGTGGCCCCTTCTTTACGAAGATTTTTCCTGCCCGAGCATCCTGAAATAGAGTGATATTCTAATCCATCTTCCTAGGGTAGCTTGCATGAGCGTACCGTGACAAAGGAAGGCAGCGAGCGATGTCGGGTATAAAAAAAGATCTATCTTGCTGGTGAACTACCCTATCTTCCATCCTTGGCCTAGGCTGAGAGGCTCTCTCAAAGGCATCACCGAATAGGAATAAGGGTTTCTTGTGAATTACAGCATCAGCTGATTCTAAAGGCTGTCCGTTCATCAAACATATCAAAGTTTTATTGTCCTGAGAAATCAATATAGCCTGACGGGAGGCCGGCAGATCATACTGAGGGTAATGGACATGAGACAGATCCTCTTTGTATTCAGACTCTGTGAGGGTTCCTACAAAATGTTCGTAATCTGGATCTTCATTGACTTCAACTGCATCAACAAACAGATGAAAATTAGTCCAAGACAAAGATTCTGTTTTTAAACATAAAACATGATTTGCGCAACCTCAGACTGCGCTGACATGATTTGTGCAACCTCAGACTGCGCTGACATGATTTGCGCAACCTCGGATTGTGTTGACATGACTTGCGCAATATCAGTTTGTGCATCATAAAAGGTGCACAAAGCAATGGTTTGCGCTGATATCTGCGCAACTTAATTATTTGTGCTGACTTTCTGTCAGCACAAATCAACAATTTGCGCAAGAATGCAGCCTTCATAAAAATGAAGAACTGATAGTTGATGCAACCGAAACCCTAAAAAGGGTGGCACAATATGAACTTATCTCTAAAAAGAGATGAGTTTCAAGGGAGTCGAATCACCCTAAGAAGGGGTTTTCGATCGGTTCAACTACCTCTCAGAGCAGGGTGTGCGGATTCGTGTCGGGAAGCTCACCGTGCAACCCTGTCAGAAGACTCGGCCGGAGCTTTTCCCTTCGCGACGGCGGCAGCATTTGATCGTCGTGGGGCCATGACAATCGTCGGAGGAGGAGAACTGTGAAGGTTTTCTTCTCAAAAAGCTCGAAAGATTGCAAAGTAAAGAATTAAAAACGAAAAGAGGGGTATTTATAGTTTTTGAAATACGAAACGGATGCCTCGGATTGCGCCTAAACTTGTGGTCTATTCGCTTTGTGCAGACAGCTCATCATATTGCGCAAAATGATTCAACATTCAAAAATTCAAAGTATTTCGAAAATTTTGATTATAATCAACTTTCGAAAACTTTGAAGGGGGTCTTGTAGGTCCTAAAAAATCAAGTTGCATCAATCAACAAAGTCAAAAATTCAAGATATTCATCATTTTGATGAGTTGCACAGACAACAGATTGCGCAGACATCACATTGTGCAGGTTGGTTTGCGCATGTTCCCAACTGCGCAGGCTGACGTGGCAGAAGTCATCATTGACTGAATCAAATCAGATCTTCCTGACAGCTGACAATACGAATAACGAGGAGACTGTTCATTTTTGGCGCCGCACAGTGCTCGAGGATGGCTGACAGTTGGCAGCGCAATCCGTGGTTGCACAAACGAAGCCTGCGCAGTCTGAGTCTGCGCAAACCAGTGTATGCGCAGTTCACTTTGCGCATTCTACCAACATAACTGATAAATTACATGTGGCATTCATGCCATCAATTGCTCATTACGTGGCAACTGTCTATGCACGATCATGCGCATTTTAATCAAATAATGCCATGTGTCTCAGATAGTTGGCCCACGATCCAGTAACTGCCTGCGCAGTCCATATCTGCGCAAACCAGTTGCTGCGCAAATCAGCTTGCGCAGTCCAAAATAACTGAAAGTTAGTTATTTTCAGAACTCTATAAATAGAGTTTTAAGTCTTCATTTCAAGGGGATCAAGATCAGAGATCAAAAATCAGAGAATTCAGGAGTTCTTGCCAAAGTGCTGCTGCATTCTTCCGAGACTTTTGTCTTCAACTTCAGAGGCTTTTGCCTTCAGTTTCCAGAGTTGTTTTCAACTTCAAAGGCTTCGTCTTCAAAGTTCACATCGTCCAAGGGATAAAGCAATCGTCATCAAGATTGGATTTCTATAGTTGTAATTTTCCCAGAATTCTTGTAATCTTTATTACAGTTTGTATCAATAAAGTTTTACACTTTTGTTTTTGCAAATAATCAGGCGCCCTACCATCGGCACGCGTGGTAGTGACCTCGTCGCTCGAACGCCGCACACGACCTCTCCTGTTTGCAAACTCGTCTGGGACTGTCGACTTTCCATTGACCAAAACTGTCGGCAAGTTTCCGTCACGACGGGTCCTGCAGAACCGACCCTGTATTCACGCATGAAGACTCACGATCGAGCCAGGTGAGGCAGGTGGCACAACTACGTACGGCAGAAAGCATCAACCTAGCCGTGAGCCGTCGAAGTGGTCGATAAGCCTCCTCCATGGGTCGGTAAGTGTCTCGCTAAGGAACCGACTGAACCATGGCTCTCCACATCCGCCACACCAACTGAAGACCCGACCTTACCTCTGCCAACGGCTAGATGCCAGAGCTCATGTAGACCGCATAAGTCGAGTCTCCTTCCACAGAGCCATTCTCCTATGATCACTTAGAGGAGAAAGGAATAAGAAGAAGGAACCATGCAGGAGTATATCTCAAGTACGTTCGAAAAGAAATCACAGCAACAACACAACAAATGCTAATGGAGTAAAGGTAATTTTTTATATAAGCCCTCTTAGCTTTAGAAATTACATCCATTCATCAAGAAGAGTAGTCCTTTTCGTCCTGTGCAAACTTTTAATATAGGTAATTTACTTATTAGACCCTTTAAAATGTATAATTACAATCCTTTTCTAAAATAAAAATCCTACTTGTAAATTTTTTCCGATTTCTTTGTGCACGGTTGTCAGATCGAGATAAAACTTGCGCCAACAGGACCGTATCATTTTTCTGGTCCTGTATGCCAATTTTGGTCCAATTCTGAGACAATTGATCGGGTCGCCATTTTGCAGGCCCCACGGTCCCCAGCAGAGTCGCCAGCTTGTTTGCCATTAAAATCTTTTGATGTAATTTCAATACAAATAGAACAGTATTACAATATAGGACTTTCGACGTAGTCCTAGGAGTACACTTTTGTTTATCTGGGTCCTTTGTGCCGATGGAGCGAGTGGTAATGCGTTGACTCCGTTGACGAGCTGACGACGGTTATCGGTTCTCTGAAGGTTTGGATTGCTCTGGGTGCTGGAGCTTGCTGAGAGGAGGAAGACGTTGAGTGTCTGTATCTACCTCTCTGGTGATATGTTTCTTCGTTGGATGTTCTCTGTCTTGTCCGTCTGTGTAGGTCTGGAAGAAGGAAATGATTCCTCTATTTATAGCTGGGCAGGTTGGCTGCTCATGCGTGCATATGTAGGATGCGTCGGTGCGTGGGGACGCCACATGTTGATTGCTGATGTAGGCGCATGGATGATGCGCCCTGATCGAGGGGTTGAATTCTTCATACTGCTGTTGTGAGCCGGCACGTAGCGGAGAAGAAGATCTTTCTGTTGCTGAGATCTTGGATGAATTGAGTCAAAGGACATGTGTCATTGACCCATGGCTCGGAGATCTCGGATTTGGTGGGGAATGATCTGGTAGGATGTGCCTAGGATTGGACGCATGAGGAGACTTTGGCTCGTAACCTTTATGAGTCACGAACCATTCTGGGCGCATGACTTTTGAGGCGCATACAGGTGACTTTTCTTCTGTCTTTTGGGATCAGAGAGCAGTCTGGGGCGAATGGCTTTTGAGGCACATGCAGAGTTTCAAATGGAGACTTTTCTTCTGTCTTTAGGGATCAGTGAAGAGTCTGAGGCGTATGGCTTTTGAGGCGCATACAGATTTGGACGCATGGCTGCAGAGGCGCATGCGGGTGGTTGAGTGGCCACGTGGCAGTAGCCGTCGGAGTAAAGTCATGATGATGCTGATGTTGCCGACGCTTTATTTTCTGAAAAAGCTGTCAACTGTTCAGACTTTGGGAGGTGTGCTGCCAACTCTGTCAGATCAGCATTTAATGTTTCTGACATTCGATGGACAGCTGAGGGGGCGCATCGATTAGCGTTCTACTGGGTATGGGGGCACATCCTCTGTGATGCGCTTGGTTCTGAAGGGCGCGTCTGTGTGATGCGCCTGAAGTCGAAGGACGCGTGCGGCTGTTTCGTTCCTTGAGTGCTTTAAATAGCCGTTTGGCTGAATTCGAGGCATCCGGTTCATCCATTAAATGTAAGTTTATTGCTCAGAATTCGGAGAGCCATCCACTTGGCGCGTGGGTTTGATATACCCGGCCTATAAATAATGGCATGGAGAGAAGGTTTGCTTCTCTCTCTCACGTACTTCCAACATGAACTTGGGTACTCGAGTGCACTCTGTTGACGAAGTACTCCCGAGGGTGAAGATGAGACGCCATGTCATCATTGATGCACTTGAAGGTGACTGTTACATCCAAAAGACGGAGTCGAGGGCTTCCGATGCAGGCGGAAGGTGCCTGTTGCATCCAAAGATAGGGATGCTCGGGCCTCGTCCTCGTTGTGCAGGAAGAGCCGTAGATCGGAATGGCGGTGCCCTGACCGTCTTTCTTTGGCTTTTGAGGCTCTTTCTCTGGATGGGAGGGGTTAATTGCCACCCTCATCCTGCTCGGCCAGTTGAGCCTGGCTGGAAGAGCGGCACATAACTGGGCTGCTGAAGGGATGCACATAACTGAGCTGCTGAAGGGATGCGCCTTGCTGAGGGCGCATGGTAGGATACGCCCGGTTGAAGGCACATGGTGATGCTGTGCCTGACTGGAGGCGCATGGTGACTGCTGCGCCCGACTTGAGGCGTATGGTGACTGCTGTCCGTAGACTTAGGATCTTTCCTTTGTTGAAGTTTTCCTTCGTACAGTCTTCTCTAGACATGTAATAGACTTTTATATGTGAAATAAAAAAGTTCTCTTTCCATGTCTATATTTGTTGCTTTTGCTGTGAAGTATTTTGTCCGAGCTCTGGCGTATGTAGTGTCTGGCGCATGGGCCTTCTGGTTGTGAAATTCCATGCTTCCACAGATCCCTTTCAAAGTTTTCAAAACTTTTGGATAAGTTTTGGAATACTTTGAATAAGAAGCATGGAGGTCAGGGCACATGATGTTGGGGCGCATGCCTGTTCGAGCGCATGCTCCTCTCAGTTAATGATGATACCTCGGTAACCGAAAAGATTAATGATGATCTTTTGGTTTTATTTGCTGTTATCTCTTCACAGAACCCGAGGCGACGGCTGAGATCACTCATCATCGGGTCACGCGTGAGACCAAGCCCTATAAATAGGCAAGAGATGGAGAGAGTTCTTCTTCTCCTTGCTTTTGCTTTCTTTAGAATTCTTCTTTAAAAACCCTAACTTTTTCTTCTTAAGAGAATGGCTCCCAAGACACCTCGCGGCGGTGCCGGCAAGGGAAAGGAGCCTGTGAAAGTTGTGGCGGCTGACGTCCCCCGTCGGCCTGTCGAAGTTCGGCCGGAGGTGGTTGGTGAGTCTCATTTTACGTACACCAACGCACATAGACCTTGAGTCTTTGATGATGTGCCGCAGTTTTTGCCCGCCGACGCACATGGGTTAAAACCCTGATGATGCGCTGAGGCTCTACCGCTGACGCGCATGGGTTTAGACCCTGATGATGCGTCGAAGCACTGCTGACGCGCCTGGGTTTAAACCCTGATGATGCGCCGAAGCAATTTTTCCCAAACACTATGTGCTTCTGATGGGCCTTAGACTCTTTTGTTACTTCTAACATTTTCGAATCTTTGCTAGTGTCAATGACTATCCCGCCTTTGAATGAAGTGCTTTTGGAGGCTGTCCTCAGTCAGACGGGGGTAGATTATGACGAGGAAGTGATAAACCCTGCTCAAGATATTCTTACTGGACCAGCATCCCGAGAGAATGACTCAAATCAGGGAACAACAGTATGGGTTCCTCAAATGGATGATGGAGCATGGAGTTTTGAAATCTGCCACATCTGATAAAGTGACCTTCTTGAAGCCTGAGTTCCTATTCGGGGACCGCGTCACTTCTACTGAAGCAACAGTGTTGAAGGTCAAGGAAGACTGGTTTTTACAGCAAAAGGGGTGCATATGACCGTTAAGCAACTTGAACGCCAATGGCCTTTGATGGCCTTCTGTCGTCTCGCTTCGAAGAGGAGGATGTCTTGGGATCTTACCCCCTCTCATGAGGGAGCGGTGACTGGCATCAACAAAATTGATTCTGCCTCCGACCAGAGAAATACTTTGACCGCGGTGCGGTCTGGGTCTTCTTTCACCTGGCGGACGCTACATCCTGGGAGCATTTACAGTGATGTTCCCCTTGATACATTTGCTTATAGTGCCTTGACTTTTGCACATCGCATGCTGTTGATGGAACGCTCATACCCGAAAGGGGAGTTTCGGGTAGAGGGTTGGTGTCATTACATTTCCAAATGGGATAAACTGACACTCTGGGTTTTGTCGCTGTTCCAGACTGAGCTCCGAGAAATTGGGCTGACTGCCGCGATTCGTGCCACCCAGGCAGGTGTTGACATTAACAGGCATATGTTCCTCGCCCTCTTGGAAATGTTTGATATCCATACCGAGACCTTTTTTACTCCGGTAGGGGAGTTAGGGGTCGCACTTCATGAGATGTATGAGATCAAAGCTCCCTTGGGGATCGAAACCCTATGAAGAGTATTTTCCGACCAACAAAGAATTTCAAGTCCTGGGGGACAAGGCTGAAGAGATGACGGCCGTCTTTAAGGAAGTGGCTAGTCATCATTACTATATGCAGAAGAGGGACAACGGTGGATTGCAGCCTCATGTGACCGATTGGAGAGATTACATCTTTAGGCAAGACAAGGGGGATCCCTCGCAGTTCTCCACTCCGCCGGCGCTTTCTCGTAGTGAAGTGCTCTCTGAGATGAGCAGGTTAGATGAAAAGAATCCTCGGAAAGACGAGGACCAGCAGTCTGATGAACGCTCCTACAGCTGTTTCTGGCATCTTGCTCATCGAATGTCGTCAAAAGCAGTATTGGTCGCGTATCTCATGGTTTGGCTTCGGGATTATGTCTTTCCGGGCGGATCCGGCTCTGTAGAGAGAGTGACCCGGCACTTGATCCTGCCAGCTGTGAAGTTGGTCTTTGGCCGGCGCCTTGCTCTTCCCCGCAATGGTATGTAAGTTACTGCGAGGTTTACGCGAGTTCGCGGGAAATGTAATTCATGACCGAGGTCAAAATGATAACTTTCCGCGTACTGAACTGCCGTTTCACTATTTGATGGGGTGGTTAATTTTACACCATCCCAACGTAATGAGTCCGGTTCAGAAGAAGACTACAGGGCCGGACATGCATTCCTCCGCCGTTTCCACCAGAGGAGTTGGTCGTACACTGGCGTCCCTGTTTGCAGAAGGGTTTTATCCTATCTTCAGGGATGGGAGATCACCAAAGTTGGTCCGATCTTCTTAGGTTTTGAGGCCAACGAAGACTTAAGGGATTTAGGTGAAGACGCTACCGCCCTGCCTCCATGGGGATTCCGCTGGTTGCAAAGTATTCGGCCATCCCACCTGGTGTACCAGAACATGAATCAGTGCTTCCTGGAACCGTATTTACCTAGCCGCTTTGCACGTCAATTCGGTTATGCGCAGCTGATGTTGGACAATCCTAGTATCACCCTGGGGTATGCTGGAAGTTTGTTGGATGGCGCACGAGCTTGGCATTACTATAATGCCGGATGTACCGGAGCTCGCTTTACGCTGCCTGCCCAGGATCCGCGGCCACCCATTCTTTACTCAGCCGCCAAGTTTTACTGTGTTACGGCTGCCGCGCCTTCCGGCTATGATAGGAGACGAGTCTCGTTGCAGGCACCCCGTTAACGGTAACTGGGCATGTATTGGCTAAGGCTCGACCACACCGTCCACCAGGGGTGGGTCAAGCTGCATTCGGTTGATCAATCGAAACGACGTGCAGATGCAGGAGATGGATCTCCCGCGTCAAAGAAGCTAAAGAAGACATCGTCACCGACAGTGTCATCGATTCAGCATATGCAGAGGTATGGATCCCCCACATAGTCTGGTTTGGGTTCCATTTTATGTAATCAATGCTTCCCTTTTGTACAGGAGCCGCTAAAAAGAAAGCCTCGTACTCCAAAATCTGGTGGAAGCAGGCCAAAGGAGATGGCGGGTTCGTCTGAAGTGCGTATCCCGCCGACTATGATGTCCCTATGAAGGAGAATCCGGAGGACGCTGTTGTCGTGGAGATTCCAGCGTCCGGATTATGTCAGAAGGGAAACTGAGGATGCAGCAGCCTCCGAATGATAAAGGCCGCGGCTGGGGCCTTGGATGCCGAGGGTCCAGCAGACACGAGGCTTCCTGGTGATGATGTGGGGTAGAGTTCGTCGCCTTCCGATGACGTCCCTCCAGCGTTGCAAGAGTCTGTTACGGGGGCAACAGATATGGTTGGAACAGAGGAGAGGGTTGATTCCCCTCCTTGTCATGATGAGGGGAGGTTGGCTGTATCATTGCCGAGTCCTACCCCAGCCTCACCCGTGGAAGTTGAGGTGGCTACCGATCAGGCGGTAGCGACAGATCCTGTCCCTGCAGAGGGACTTGAGAAGGATGAGACTCATCTGCCAGTCCTATCTCCCGGGGCGGGCCAGGAGATGAGTGTTGATCTCCCGTTCTGCCAGGGGAGGTACTGACCGCTGATAGGATTTGGCAGAAGAGGTGGCCGTTGACGTCGGTGGTTCCTCCGAACTTGAGAAGGGTAAGGGTGTGGAACCCTCTGTTGCCCCTCCTACTTGGGGTACTATCTCGACGCATGTGCCGGCTTTCTCTGTTTCTTCGGCTCCTCGGGCTAGCAGTCCGACCCATGTTGATGAAGAGCCTATTGATACCGAGATTCCAGTCTCGCAGGTTGAGGTTGGCAGATCTTCTTCCGGTCCGCTAACTACAGCAGCCCCTCTAACTCCTGCTATGATGCCGCAGGTGCTGGCGGACGCAGATGAATATGTGAAATTCATCGTCGAGGGGTGTATAAAATGCTGCAGAGGGGTATATCTACGGTGATGGATGCCAACGGGAGTTTTGCGACGGTAAGAACTCTGGCAATGCCTTATATCGAGCTGATCCGCATTCACCAAGGCCACGACCATATGGCCGAGATCCTGGAGGCTTCGGTGATCGAGCTGGACCAGCGGCTCACGGAACTTCAGCGCATCCAGCGAAATGACCTTTCCGTCTTGATAGATGCGGAGAAGGAAAGTTGATCGCCGAGATTGAGTCTTCCTACCAGGCCACTGTGAGCATCTGGAGCACGAGGTGGCTGAGACTGAGGCTGCGGTAGGGCAGTTGTCTTAGTCCATAAAGGAGACAATGGAAATACGAGCTGCGTTGGACGCTAATATCGCGGAGATCAACGCCCAGATGCGCCGCCTTGAGGACCAACGGGCCCGACTCCAGTTAGATGACGAACGTGTCCAGGCTGAACACGTAGCATTCAAGAAGGAGGAAGCAACCTTCACTCACCGGGCTCTTGCCCTGGCTCGGCAGCGACAACAGCTTGAAGAGAAGCATGAGAATGATACTTCCGCTGAGGCTGTTGAATTGATGCGTCAAGAAGCTGAGCGTCGAGTCCTGGCGACTGTGGAGACTCATGCAGTCGACTTGAGACGTCGAGTTAGAGAGCTCTCAGCCAACCCTGGAGATGTTTAGGGACTGTAGCGTCTCCTTTTATGTTTGCAACTCTTGCTGGGGAATAGTATAGTTCTGTACTCTTTTTTTTAGAAAATAAAGAAGTACGCAACTTTTTTTTGTGTGTTCATTTTTGTTATCATGAACTTGTTATTTGTGTGGACCTATTATCTTTTGCGCACCTTGGCTTTTAGGTACAGATAATAAGTTTGAAGGAACCAACATGTTTGCTCAGAGGTAATGTGGACGTGGCAATCATTGGGGTTCAAATGATAGAATCTTCCTACTCAGAGGTATTATGGACGTGGTAGGAATGATCCTGGGGGATACGCTGAACAACTCAGAGGTGATGTGGACGTGGAAGTTCTGCGATCAATGTACGACAACGCAAGGGTTGTTTGTACGAGATGTTTACTCAGAGGTAATGTGGACGTGTAAACATGAAGGATAGCGTAGGCTTACGAAGTGTAAGATTCTGCTTTGCAGGTATAGGGGACAACTCAGAGGTGATGTGGACGTGGTTGTCTTTCTACTGGAGGATGCTACGGAATAGCTGGGTTCCGGAAGCGTATGGTTTGTTGGAAGGGAATTGTCTGTGAATCCTGATGATTGGGTCCATAGATCCCCTTGTGGAAGCACATATCTGAAAGATGTCAAGAGTAGTACTTCTTCAGGAACTTGTCGTTGATGGGCATCATGAACAAGTCTCTATTGGGTTTGGCGAGGCGGTAAGCACGTTTGAGTATACCGTCTCAATGATGAAAGGTCCTTCCCACTTGGGCTCGAACTTTCCTGTGTCTTGTGAGTTAACACATCGGCCTCCTGACTGCCAGAACCAGGTCGCCAACTTGAAAAGTTCTCTGTTTGACCTTTTGTTGAAAGCCTGTGATATACGGACTTGGTAGAGTTTGATACGTTGTTGAGCTAGGAGACGCTTTTCGTCAAGTGCCTCCAGCTCCCGCAGACGACGACGTTGATTGTCTTCTTCTGTGAGTTTATTTGTGATTGCTACGCGGAGTGAGGGTATCTGGATCTCGAGAGACAGTACCGCTTCACTCCCGTAGACCAGGGAGAATGGTGTGTTGCCTGTTGGGGTTCGTACCGTTGTACGGTAGGCCCAAAGACATTCGCCAAGCTTTTCGTCCCAGTCGCGTTTGTTGGATGACACGACTTTTTGAGCAGCCTAACGATAGTTTTGTTGAACGCCTCGGCCAATCCGTTTGCTGTCGGATTGTAGGCGGTTGAGGCCACGTTCTGAATGCGACTCTTGTCACAGAATCTGCTAAAAATGGCTGATGAACTGAGGACCATATCATGGATGATCCGCCTGGGTACTCCAAAATGGTAAATGACATGGTGTTTGATAAAGCTGACCACCCTGGAGCTCTTTACTTCCGCCAATGGGACTGCTTCTGCCCACTTGGAGAAGTAATCGGTAATGGCTAGGATGAAGCGGTGCCCCCTTGATGAAGGAGGGGTGATCGGTCCTACAATGTCCATGCCCCAGGCTTCGAGGGCCAGGAGGCACTGTAGGATGTAGTGGTTCTGACGGCGTATGAATGAAGTCTGCGTGAAGTTGGTACGCATGGCACTTCTTAGCATAGTCGACAGCATCAGCGGCCATGGTTGGCCAATAGTAGTCCATGCGTCGCAGTCGATCCTGCAACTTAGGATCAGGTTGATGAGCTCCGCAAGTTCCGTCATGAGCTTCTCGAAGAGCTTCGGTCGCCTCTTCGTTGGACAGGCATCGAAGGAGAAGCCCATCATAGGAGCATCGGTACAGCATTTTAGTGGCCGTATCATAATAGAATCGAAGAGAACGTCTCCTGACTGAGACGGCTTCCTTCAGGTCCTCTGGGAGAATTTCGTAGACGGCGAAGTCGATGAACGGGAACCTCCAGTCTCGGACATTAACACCAGTACTTGTCGGCATGGCGTGGTCCACTCGTAAGCATAGGTTATTTCTAGGACAAACCAAGTCTCGGCCAACTATCGTGACGTAGTGTTGAGTCCCAAGGGGTGCTGCTAATGAGGCCACAAGGCCAGCCAGAGCATCAGCCTCTAGGTTTTGTAGACGAGGTACGTGCTCGATGAAGAACCCGGTGAAGGTTGAAATGATGTTCAATACGACTTCATGGTAAGGGATCAGATCTTCATAGTGAACCTCATATTGCCCTCGAATCTGGTTTACGACGAGTTTCGAGTCGCCGTAGGCTTCCAGATGATCTACCCCCAGCTTTGTGCCAGCTGGAGTCCTATAATGAGCGCGTTGTACTCAGCTGATCGGGGGACTAAGACTACCCCCACTCCTGCGACGATCTGGCCTTTGGGGCCTGTTCTTGAAGCACCATCAAAAAATATCCGCCAAACGGAGCTTCCTTCGATGACGTTTGATTCTTGAACCTCATCCGGGATGTCTTTATAGAGTCTTGAGGACTCCAGGATGGGGTGTGCAGCCAAAAAGTTGGCCAGGGCCTGACCCTTAACGGCTTTTTGTGGCACAAACACCATATTGTATGGTGTTAGTAGGATCGCCCATGTAGCTAGCCGAGAGTTTAATGACCCTGGCTTCATCATGAGGACTCTGAGTGGATTGACTCGGGAGATGACATGAATTGTCTGGCCCGAGACATAATGGCGAGTCTTCTGGATGGCAAATACCAAGGCCAAGCACTCCTTTTCAACGGGGTTGTACCGGTGTTCAGCCCCGATGAGCGTTCGACTAAGGTAGTAGATCGCTTGCTCGTAGCCTGTATCGCTATTTTGAGCCAGCATAGCGCCCAGGGAATGATCCATGGCACGATCGTAGAGGAGAAATGGTTTGCCGACGACAGGTGCTACCAGAACTGGCGGGCTTGTCAAGTAAGCCTTGATGTCATCGAAAGTCTTTTGGCACTTCTCTGTCCAGACGTAAGAGACTCCCTTCTTCATGAGCTGAGTAAAGGGTTAACATTTACCGGAAAGGTTTGCTATGAACCTCCGGATGTATGCCAGACGTCCCTGTAAGCCCCGAAGTTCTTGTAGATTCTTCGGAGGGTCCATGCTGAGGATGGCTTTGGTCTTCTCGGGATCAACATGAATGCCTTTTGCCGTGATGACAAAGCCCAAGAATTTTCCGCTAGAAACTCCCATGAAGGATTTAGCGGGGTTCATCTTGAGTTGATGTGCCCGCATGAGATCGAAGACTGTCTTCAGGTACGACGTCCTTCGGGCAAGCAGAGTTGAGATCCCTGAAGTCGATACAGACTCGTATCTTCCCATTCTTTTTGGTGACAGGTACGACGTTGGCTACCCAATCTGGGTGTTGCTCTTCACGGATTAAGCCGCTAGTCAAGAGTTTGTCTACCTCCTGATCGATGGCGTTCATGATGTCCGGACGGAAGCGCCGCTGTTGTTGCTTGATAGGCTTGGCATCAGGCAAGATGTTCAACCTATGCGTCGCAATCTGGGGATCAAGTCCCGGCATATCTTCGTAGCTCCAGGCGAAGACGTCGATATACTCCTTAGCCAGTTGGATTAAAGACTCTCGGTCTTCTCCTTCTAGGCTTTTGCTAATGAAGATGGGTTTGGAAGAAGACCCGTCCCCAAGGTCGATCTGCTCAACTTCGTCTTCGGTGGGAGGTTCACGTAACTCGAAACGAGACTCCCATTGTTCTCCTAGGCGTTGAGCCCAGGGTTCTTCTTCGAAGGGTTCCGGCGCTTGGTCTTCGCCTTCACCTTTTTGAGGTTGTGCTGATGTCATGTTAGCTGACAGTACTTTCCTGAAGACAGATCCGATACTGGTGTCGGAATCCCATGTTGATGCTTCAGACGAGTGAGAATGTTCAACTTCTTCTGCGTCTGAACTCTTTGGAGTTGATGGCGGCATGACATAGCCTACCCCCGTCGAGTTTTGTTGTAGTAGTCCTGCGGCTTTCCTTTAGGTGTTGGAAGCCGGAGAGGGAGACGTCGACCCTTGCCGTAGTTTAGGCCTTTGTTGCTTTTCAGGTCGTAGCCCATCTTTTGGATGAGGTACTTTGCCTTATCCGTGTGCCGATAGAGTTGCATTCTGTCGGCATCTGGTTCTGGCTCGAGTCGAGTGGCGGGAGGTCCTGATGACGCTCGACCTTATCGAAGATGATGGATTCTTCGTCTCGACTTCGTGGAGGGACTATGTAACAGACTCCTTGAGACGGGACTACTCGATTTACATGATGGACGGTTGTTATTTGTGTTTGCAACGACCGTAGAGCGTTATCTAATGTATACATGGCATTTCAATGTGGAAGACAAGAATAATTAAAAGACACTCTATTATTGATAAAATACGAGATTTTATCCCGTGGGATTATATTGTCTAAGGAGGGTGCATCTATATCAGCAGAGATATATTCGCCAAGCTCCTCATCTGTAAGCACTGGGGTTGGATCAGGAGAGTCCACTACAGCTTTGATTTTGGGGTCCGAAGGTGTTGGATGACTGCGACGGCTTGCCCTTAAGACGCACCTTCAGTGGTGCCTCAACTGCGCCTCCAGTGATTGGTGCCTTCCCCTGTAATTTTGCCACCAAGAGAGCCGATGTTTGAGGCGGCTTCCCTTTGAGGCGTATCTTCAGGGGAGCTTCAGGGGTTGGTGCTTTTCCCGGTAGCTTGATGCTCATTGAAGGCACCTTCTGGGGCGGTTTGCCCTTGAGTTGGATCTTCAAAGGGGCATCGGGAGTCATCTCAGGCTCAATGTCCGGCTCAGCTGCCGTCTCTGCCTCGTCATCAGCATCATTGGCTTCATTCTCGTCAAGTGACTTGTATAAGTCGTCGGAATCGGTGAAGTAGGCTTCGATCCCTTTAAAAGGATCGATGTCTGCGAACTCCGTCCTGATGACGCCATTGGTGGATACATATTTCATGCATTGGTGGAGCGTGGATGGCACCACCATGTACTCATGTAGCTATGGTCGACCGAGCAGGATGTTGTAGTTGACCTCGGCATCCACAATATAGCAGGTCACCTCAGTTTTGAGGTTACCGATGTGACACTTCAGTCGAATTTTGCCCAGTGGCTCGCTTTTGCTAGCGTTGAAGCCACTGATGGTTGTGTTGGAGGGCGCCAGCCGGTACATTGGGATGCCCAGTGTTGATAACAGCACCTTCGGAATGATGCTGAGAGAAGACCCCGGATCGATCTGAAT
The DNA here is from genome assembly GCA_029216955.1 of Iris pallida. Classification (NCBI taxonomy): domain Eukaryota; kingdom Viridiplantae; phylum Streptophyta; class Magnoliopsida; order Asparagales; family Iridaceae; genus Iris; species Iris pallida. The sequence goes on from JANAVB010041414.1 coordinate 1,755,879, forward strand.
CCGGTTCACCTTGACTGAACCGATATATCCTGTTAATACAGCGG